>JALKAD010000052.1:48591-65413 GCA_024500015.1 Ulva compressa | reverse complement strand
GCATGCGCAGCCAAGTGAGCGCGCTCGCTTCGATGCATGGCTGAGCTGCAACTTGCGGCACCTGTGGCTGTCTACCATCGCAGTGACAGTCACGCGGCGGGACAGGGAGCTGCGTGTGCTGTGACGTGGCGGGCGTGCTGTGCAGACGATCCAGTACATCCAGCCGCAGCACCACGGCAAGCTGGGGCAGGCGGAGCTGCTTGTGGTGGACGAGGCGGCCGCCATCCCGCTGCCCATCGTGAAGAAGATGCTCGGGCCCTACCTCGTGTTCCTCTGCTCCACCGTCAACGGGTGCGCCACACCTGCCTGCCGCCGCTCTAGCACTCTAGCTTACTCTCCCCCCGCCCCCCGCGGCCATCAGTGTTAGCCGACTGCTGTCGCACATGCTGGGACTTGGCTGGCACACACCAGTAGCCACCCGTGTGTTCACCACGCAGGCTGGACGACCAGCACGACATCTGGACCCATCACCTGGTGAGCTGTATGCCCGCGGCGGCTACGCGCGCATACACCGGGGGGCAAGCGCGTGCTGCTCTGCCATTCCATCCGACGCATTGTGGTATGCCGTGCTGTGCTGTGCTGCAGGTACGAGGGCACTGGCCGCAGCCTCAGCCTGAAGCTGCTCTCGCAGCTGCGCAGCAAGTCTGCCGCCGCGGCCACACCGGCCGCCGCCGACACGGCGCCGACGGCCACGGCGGCCAGCGGCCGCCTGCTGCGCGAGGTGACGCTCGACGAGCCGATCCGCTATGGCCCCGAGGACCCTGTGGAGCAGTGGCTGCTGAGCCTGCTGTGCCTCGACGCGGCGGACCACATGCCGCGCGTGCCGCCGACGCTGCCGCACCCTGACGAGTGCGAGCTGTTCTATGTTGAGCGCGACACGCTGTTCTCCGGGCACCGCGTCACGGAGGTCGCGCTCCAGCGCATGATGTCCCTCTACGTGGCCTCGCACTACAAAAACACGCCGAACGACCTGCTGCTGCTGAGCGACGCCCCGGCGCACCACCTCTTTGCGCTCACCGCTCCGGTGCCGGACAAGTCCAAGGTGTGTGTTTATTTTCTTTTTTTGTTTACCAAAATGTAATACGGGTCGGACATGCCAGGAGCACATCAAACACAGTACGCCATAACTCCGCCACCGGGTGGACTCTGCGTGTCACGGCTGCCTTTCCAGACACACCATGAAGCGTGGTTTGATGACAGACATTCCTCCACTTCTGGGCTGTTGCGGGTAGGGTGTGCATGGCACGATACAGTAGCTTGGTATCACGTCTGAAAGCTCGATGAGCTCACGCCACAGTGGTTTGCAGAACCAGTTCCCAGACATCCTCGCAGTCATTCAAGTCGCTCTTGAGGGCTCGATCTCGCGAGAGAGTGCCCAGAGCGCCCTGGCGGCGGGGCAGCTGCCGCACGGTGACCTTCTGCCGTGGATGATCGGGCAGCAGTTCCAGGACAACAAGTTCCCGAGCCTGTCGGGCGCAAGGATCGTGAGGATCGCCACACACCCGAGCATCCTCGGCGCCGGCTACGGCAGCAAGGCCATCCAGGAGCTCTGTCGATACTACGAAGGCCAGGTCACCTGTGTGGACCCTCACTCGCCTACTCCCAGACAGGCCTGCGTGCATGATGTTTGCATCATCAAAGCCTGTTTGCAGCGTGCTTCGACCGCGTCATTAGACCCCTTCTGGTGTTCCCTGCGGCTGGCGTGATAACGGAGTTTCTGTGCAGCCTCTTTCCCACCAGCTCGATGTGGCCTGCAGTGCTGACTTAGCTCACTGTTTATGCATGAATATGGGTCTGGAGCAGGGGCGGCTTGCACTGTCCATGGCTCTGCCAGACAAGTCTGTCACAGAGACTCACGCCTGAGGTGTGGCGCCGGCACTGACTTGCAACAGGATTTGTGCAGTGGCCGTGACCAGCGACGAGGACGACGAAATGGTAGAGGAAGCGCAACGGAAGAGCCGTGCCGGAGCGGCAGCCAACGGCAACGGCGCAGCGGCCGCGCGGCCGGATGCCGAGGGGGGGGACACGCTGCGGGAGGAGCAGGTCGCGCCCCGCGCGATGACGGAGCTGCCGCCGCTGTTCCTGCGGCTGGAAGAGCGGCCGGCGGAGCGGCTGCACTACGTCGGCGTCTCCTTCGGCCTGACGCAGCCGCTGCTGCGGTTCTGGCAGAAGCTCAAGTTTGTGCCGCTGTACCTGAGGCAGACGGCGAGCGACGTCACCGGCGAGCACACGTGTATTGTGCTCAAGGCCCTCGCCTCGGAGCAGGTTGACGGCTCGGTGCGGCCTCGTGTGTGCGTTTGTGTGTGTATGTGTGCCGTGGCTGTGCGGCTACGCTGCGTTTCACCATGAACAGCTGTCCCAAAAGCTTTTGGCAGCAAAACGTTTCATATAGCATTGTTCTCGCTACTTCGTTGCTGAACAGAGCTCTGATTTATCAGCCTGGTGAGGCAGCATCGACACGTGGAGCAGTTGATTGTGGCAGCTGTCGCTTGGTGGGGCAGTCTTGTCGTGTATCGTCAACGGCAGTGTATCGCTGAACATGTCGACAACAGTACCACTCTGTCGCCCTAGTGCATACTCGGTCGAGTCTGCCTCGGTCGAGTCTGCGAGCTTCCGAGCTTCCAATGCTGTTTACACGTGTACGGTCAGCGCTGGGAGTAAGAGTTCTGAGGTGCACATGCCCCGCGCATGACTAGAGAGAGAATGATGTGTGTGCAGGCGTGGCTGAAGGCGTTGAGCGCGGACTTCAGTGCACGGCTGATTGCGCTTCTCTCAGGCGCCTTCCGCGACATGGAGCCCGCGACCGCGCTGGCCCTGCTGCAGCCGAAGCTCACCTTCAGCAATACAGAGACGCAGCGCTCTGCGGCCAGCGCGGCCGTGCGGCGCGTGTCGGGGCAGCCGCTGGATGCGCACGACCTCAAACGCTTGCAGGCACGAACCCCTGCTGTGTCCCTCTCCTACTCTCTGACGCCACCAGCGTCTGTCCCTGCTGCAGACCAGGGCCGCCGATTGATGTCATTCGGCTGTGCGAGTCCTGACGCTGCTGGCTTGCGTACATCGCTGCTGCATCTGGATAGCACGGCTGACAGGCCGCGCCCGTCCAGGCTGCATGCGTGCAGTAAGCACGCATCGTGCTGAGATCTCAGTCGTGACAACCTTGGGTGTGACAAAAGGTGAGCAGCTTTGCTGCAGTGAGCTGGGTGTTTTGCTGGCTCAACGCGCCGCGCGCATGCGTGCAGGCGTACAGCAACAACCTCGTGGACCACCACATGGTCTTAGATCTCGCGCCGAGCCTGGCGCGCGCGTTCTTCACGCGCGTGCTGTGCGTGACGCAGAGCGCAGCACAGGCGGCGATCCTGGTTGTCGTCGGCCTGCAGGGCCGCGACGTGTCGGCGGCCGCGGAGGCGCTCAACCTGCCGAGCAGTCAGGTGCTTGCGCTGTTCATGAAGTCCATGAAGCGCTTCGCTGCGCTGCTGCAGACGCAGCGTGAGGAGGAGATCGCGCGGGAGCTGCCGGCGCCGGCGGCTGCGGCGGCCGCGGTCGCGGGGCTGCGGCCGCAGGAGCAGGGGCTCGAGGAGGAGCTGGAGGAGGGGGCGGCCGCGCTCGAGGCGGCGGCGCGGAAGCGCGCGGCGGAGGCGGACCGCCCGGGGCTGGAGCTGGAGCAGCTGCAGAAGTACGCGATCCGAGACTCGAACGAGGCGTTTGATGAGGCGCTGGCGGGCGCGGCGCCCACTGGCACAGTGCACGTGCGTCCTTCCCCCCTGCTGCCGCGCGGCACACTGCATGTTGTAGGCCGTGTGCTGTGCCTGCCATGCTGCGATAGGGTGCAGCTTTGCCTGTGGGCTGTGGCTACTGTGGGAGCTGCCGTGCTGCGAGGGCGGTGTGTGAGACGGCAGTTGAAAGCCGAGGCTCTGATTGGTGCGCACACACGTACTCAGGGGACACGGCTCTGCTTCATGACAGCCTTGCTGCAGCGGCATCACATTTGGGTCTGGTGCAGATCAAGAAGGCGGCTCCAGAGAAACCGGAAAAGGAGCCGAAGATGTATGAGAAGAAGACCAAGGGGGGCAAGAAACGGCAATCCAAGGGCGGGGTGAAGAAAAAGGTCAAATCAAAGTGACCCTGAGTGTGTTGATCCGGCATGTTACAGCTATGTGTGGCTGTCCAGGAGAGCACGAATGTGGACGCCATGTCGATGGACGCCACTGTGTAAACACTGTGTAAGAAAGCTGTGTATGCGAGCGCATGGCGCGCCAGGGCGTCTGCCTCAGACTAGCATTTGTCCTGGAAATCGCTTGCCGAGGGGCCTGCTTTCTAGTGCTACGTTTCGGGCTCAGGCGGTGCCACGGCCGCCTCGACACTTTGGCCGGTCCAAAACCAGCCCAAGAAGGATATGCTCGCGACGAAGCATGACACGGCCACGACGTCCTGCCTGGTCACGCCAAAGTGTGCGGGCCACTGGGCTGCGAGGCCTCGAGCAACGCGGGCTGCGTGAGCATTCACCATGCGCTCATGCATGTTCTGGCGACGCAGCTTGTACCCCTCCGCCTCCCGCTTCATCTGCTCCCAGTGCTCTTTGTTCTCCTGCCTGCACCGCAGTACAGCTGATGCTCGTTTCGGGATGTCGCAGCAAATCATGTGCCGCTGCATGCATGTGTGGCTGGTTCGATTGCAACAGGTTCTGTGTTACATGGAGATGAACGCAAGAGCCCGGCAGCGAGGGCAACAGCAGGAAAGCAGACGACCAAATCCCCGCAAGCAGGCAGCAACAAGCAGCAACAGCCCCAGGCGAAAAGCCACAACAGGTTCTGTGCAAGCAGTGTGTGCAGACAGGTGTGTCAGGTGTAGGCAGCCATAAGGGAGGGCAAACACGGCGCAATGTGCAGCGCTCAACGGGGGCGCTCGGTGTCAAGTGACACAAATCAAGAGGTGGGATTGTGCGATTGAAGTGGGTGCAGAGCTGTAGTAGCATGGACATGAGTGGCCCTATGCTATGGCACTCAGTATGCATCCAGGCGTGCCGCTGTGTTGGACGCATGATGCAGGAGACGGCGTGTCTTACCATGAGCCGTCACTGTTCCAGAACGAAGATTTGGGGCCCGTATGCCGGGCCTCGGCATGTCTTCGCAGCGAATCGTAGAACGGGTCCATGGTGTTGCCAGCATCGGCAGGAAAGCCGTGGAGTGGCTGCCTGCGCTGTAAGTCATACTGCGCACGTGCTTGGGGGTCTGACAGCACATTGTAAGCCTGAGAAATATCCGCAAACTTGCTCTGGGCCGTGGTGTCCTGATTCAGGTCCTGCGCGATCAGCGGTTGAGACAGTGAGGCTGTGTCGTCGCGCTGGGTATGTACATACCTGTTGAATTGGATGACAATTCAGAGCTGTTGCACCGTCTGTGGCGCAGGCAAACGAGCGTGCGGGAACAAGCTGATGTGATACAACACATACTCAGTGCTGGGGAGGACGGCTGCCTTACCGGGTGATGCCGGAGTGCCAGACGGTGGAAAGCTTTCTTGATGTCGTCTGCACTGGCATCTTCTGATACCCCGAGTAGCTTGTAGTATTCTCCCATCCCTTACACCAGCACTGTTCATTCCCTTCGCATGCGCAGTAGCCCTGTAGTTATGAGCCGTGCCAGGTGCACACTCGCAGCAGCGTAGTACGCCACGCCGGTGTGAACAAGCACTAGCAATCCATTATTTGACACAGCGATCAATACGAAGCGTCGACAGCATCGTTCGCTGCGTGTGGACTGTGTTGTCAGCTCATGCGCGCATGACCAGCGTGTAGATCGGCAAAGGGCTGGCGTTTTCAGCACTGCTCGGGTGTGCTGTCGCTAATCGTCGCAAAGCTTGCAGCTCAGAGGCCAGCACGAGCCGTGCAAGATACCTACATTGCATTGCTCTGCAGTACGTACATAGACGTGCTCGCATGCACCGAATTGCTGTGATCCGCAACCGCTGGATGACGCGGCCAGGTTTGCTTGTAGACACACCTGTCATGCTTACGAAGCAAGCTAACTGTTGCCGAAGCAGATCGTGAGCGCGGCGCTGCCAATAAACAGATTGGCACATGATTGAACATCATGTGGACGTCCAGACGTGCATGGTGATCAGTTTTCGGGCAACTGTTCATGCACTGCGCACGAGCCAAAAAACAAATCCCGCTTGCGAAATTAAATGCAACCTTCCTCTGCGTAATTTGATTCGCTCTTCATTGCGACATGTTTGTCTGAGACTTGTAGCGTAGAGATGCCGGTTGAGTTTGAGGAGACGTCCAGTTTGCAAGTGCTTGGTACAGTCACAGCCGATGCATTTGTGACCGTGTTCCTGGCACTGTTCTCCTTCGATGGCTCTGTCCATGATGCACTCTTCCCTGAGGGTCTGTTCAGTTCGCCATCTCGCAAGATGCTGGCAGGCAACCTCCTGGACGTTATGCTGCTGCTGCTCCTCCGCGCCACGATTTCAGTTGCTTCAGTGGTGGGCGTCAGAGGCTTCAATAGCCGCTGCGGGCTGTTTGTAACTTTCATAGTAAACTGTGCAATGGCGATATGGTGTGCATGCTGCTCTACGCTGCTATTGCTGTGTTGTTTACAAAGTTGACATGGCTGACAGGGACCGCTGGACTACAGGATGGGCGCAAAGGCAGTCTTGGCAATGCAGTGCTCTGACAGCAATCTTCACATTCAGATGAAGGGATCTGAAACAGTTATAGACGTTTGGTGGTTAAACATCACGCTTGCAATGAGTGTCGTGTTCAGCTTCGCAGAGCACAGCTTGTGCGTCGCATGGGCATCCACGTTCCGCGGAGAGCGCTGGATAGAAATGAGCCACTACCAGGGAAATCGCTTGTCTCTGCACAGACGAAGCACAGCAACCTACCCTGTGGCTGTCCATGAGCCCCTGCTGCAACCTCTCACCACCGAAGATGGGATCCCATATCCCTGAAGTAGAAGGCATACATGCTCCGAGACGCCACTGCAGACCCCCGAGACTAGCATTAATGCCCGCGCCCCCCGCACCGAGGCAACAGGCAGCAGCTCAGCCTGTGATCAGCGGATCAAGAGTGACGTCTTTATAGATAGCATATCGTGTGGGAGTCTTGCCGAGGGCTCCATACCACTGGGGCACGTACGGGGCCATCCAGATGGCGTCTCCCGCCTGGACTGGATACCAGCTGTCTGCCAGGCGATAGATGCCTTGGCCTTGCAGCAGCAGCAGGCCGTGCTGGTTATAGTGCACTTCGTGGACCAGCAGGTGTTCGCCTGGCTGGAAGTCCATGATGTGTACGTTGAAGAGGTGTTGCACCGTTTCAGGTAGCAGCTTCCGTAGAGCAAACATCTCGTCTCCTGCATGCTCACGGCCACCTCAGTTGCCAATAAGGTGAGTGGCGACACTCGGCTAGTTTACATCTTGCCGCATCGAGGACAAGAAGTATTTTGACTTAAATTGATACCCAGGTGTAATGAGGATGCACTAACTGAACCACACCTGTATCCAAGAGTGGCTGGGATTCGACGTTCCCAGACAAAACTTGCTGCGGCCCCAGCGCTGCTGCTGTTGCTGTGTCCAGAAGCCGCTCGTAAACTAGCAGGCCCGCTGAGTTGGTGGCAATCAGTTTGTACTGCGCATCAGACGGAAAGAAGGCAAAGTCATTCGATGACAGCATCAGAATGTCCTTGCCAGGTTGCTCCACACGGGCTTCCCCTTCCAGCACCATGACAAAGCGCTGAAGCTGCACTGAGCTGTCTGGATAAGCGCCATTGCCCACGGCCTTGGCTTCTGTGTGACCCCCTGCCTACAAGTCCATGATGGTTCCGTCATAGCCCTACCACATCGCGATCTTGACAGCCATGATCACCTGTGCAGCTTATTTGGGAACATTGTGCGTGCGATATGAGCTTTATGTTCTGCAGGTTTGCATGCCTGTATGTGCTGTGATTTCGTATGAGGCATATGCACACTGCTGTAACCCAGACCTTCCATTGATTGATGTCGCACCTGCATGCGCACGAGGAGCATACTGAAGTGTGCGCCAGATCCCGTTGAAATCAGATGCGAAGTCTTGCATCCTGGCCAAGTGGGGTTCCCTAGCCACACTCTGCTCTCTGGGGACACGAGGGCATGGTCTGGTTGGTACCTGTACCGAGATCGGGCTTGAACATATCTGATTTACTACACTTGTGTCATTATGTGGCGTTCGTAAGCGTCGCTAGAGTTTTCAAGACGGCAATGAGACCATTATTCTGGTCTGCTGCACGTGAGCTGCTCACCTACTCCTCGTGAAGCCCGGCAGATCCACAAATTGCGCGTGCGATCGGCTCCGTTCTGGGCTAAATATTGCTGAATAGTCTGGTATTAATAGGCCTGGATTCTGACAGGATTGGGCAGTTGCGCTCAGCGCAAGCCAGCACGATGCCGCACAAAACAACAGCATGTCGACAGACTGTGCGGCAAACGACGAGCAACTCGTCAGTTTTGCCCACACTATGAGCACATGTGTGTGCATAAGCATTTTCGCGCGATTTTGCTTTGTCGCCACAGTCGTTCGCCCACAACTGCCAATCTTGCGCAGAGCGTGCCCATGCATACAACAATTTCACAAGCTATGGCAACGTCAAGGCAAGTGCCCAGCATATGCAGGCACCCAGACGCAATTACCAGGTCTTAGCCAGTGTCTGTCCCTGCCCGCCTGAGCTTCAAGCCTGACTCGAGAGCTAATTCTGGTTCCGGCTGGAGACACTTCGGCGGGGGCAGTGCAAACTCCATGTATCGCAGTAGCCAACTTTGAAAGCAGACTATTCTCATCATAATTATATTCTGTTGTGAGTGGCGTGATCGTGATCGGGGTGACGTGTCCGCGTGTATAACAGCAGCATGGCAAAGGGCAAAGGCAAAATCAAGGAGAAGGGCGCCGCAGCTCAGCTAAACTTCTCGGACGCATCCGTGCAGCTGTTTCATCCCGCCCATGATGGCAAGTTCGCATCGTCGTTCCTCATTCTCAGCGTGGGTGATGAAAAAATCGCGTTCAATTGCGGAGAGGGCTTCCAGCGCATGTGTGCAGAATGCAAGGCACGCTTCCTGGCGCCGCCGATGCAACATGCCGGTGCAGCATGCTCCATGTCCTCAGCTTGCCACTGCACGAGTGCGGTCACTGGCATTGCTGACCGTGCCCCAGCTGCTGCAGGCCAAGCCGTCCCGCCTGTCAGCAGTGCTGCTCACCCGCACACGCTTCCACACCTGCACAGGCCTACCAGGCGCAGTCATCACCTGTGCGGAAGCGGCGAAGAGCAGCTGCAGCTCTCTGCACGTGGTCGGTCCTCGCGGCCTCGGCAGGTTCATGAATGCTCTCGCATCTTACAGCGAATACATCCTGGCAGAGCTCAGCCTCAAAGTTCAGGTGCCTCGCTGCCCCCAACGCCAAGCTCCCCACAGCGTCCCCACTCTCTATGCTATCACTGTCCTGCAGTTCCTGCCTTGACAGCCTGTGCTTCACGCAGCTCCGCTCCAGGTGTCCCTCCAAAGCTGGTCCGCCACATGCTGCAGGAGCTTGAGGGGAAAGCGGGGGAGAACAACTTCCATGTAGTGCCGGATCCGGTATACAATACGCCGAAGCTCACGTGCAAGGCCATCCTGTTGTTCGCTCCGACCGGTACGCCCTCTGCCTGCAAGCCGTACATCTAGGGTAAGTCTGCAATCCGAACGACCTGCAGCACACAGCAGCGGGGAAGGGGCGCAACTGACAGCGCGACGCGTGCAGATGCAGCTGCATCACCGCAGGAGGGCGACGAGCAAGGAGAGCCAGCAGCCAAGCGGCAACGCACCGAGGCGGCTGCGGAAGGTGCGGAAGCCGGCACGGGCAGCACGCGCAGCACGGAGCAGTTTGCTCCGCAGCAGGCGGCAGTGTACGTGTGTGTGCTCGCGGACAAGCGCGGCAAGTTCCTGGCTGATCGCGCCAAGGCGCTGGGCGTCCCCCGGTGCGCGCCTTTCGCTCCCCTGCTATCCCGGGCGATCTCGGTGCGTTTGCGGCGGCGCCGACTGCAGCTTGTGCCTGTGACTGGGCATTTCCCCGGCCTGTATGAGAGGCGTGCGTGCGCCCGGTGTATTTATGGCTAGCACTGCCGAAATGGACGCCGCCCTGGCCGCTCCGCAATAGCTCCTTACACACGCGATACTCTCGCCCCTGATCGACTCTGCGTGTTCTATCCCCACGCAGCATTCGTTTGACACAGGTGCACCAATTGCAGTGGACGGGGGTCGGGTGTACCGATTGATCGGTGTGTAGCGGGTGGGCGCGTGCAGGGGCCCGAGCTTCGGCAAGCTCGCCAATGGGGAGTCAGTCACGGCCGCCGACGGCACTGTTGTCACACCGGAGCAATGCATGGAGGACGCGATCAAGGGCGAGTGCATCACCGTGCTCGACTGCCCGACAGCTGCGCACCTGCCCGCGATGCGTGCTGCGCTGCCTGCTGTGAATGCTGCGATGGACGATCCCGACAAAGCGCGCACGACCCTCGTGTTCCACTTGTCGCCGCCTGATGTGCGGCAGGCCCCAGAATACCAAGAGGTGCTGCGCAGCATGCAGCACTGCGTGCATGTTGGGCCGGAGGACAGTTTCGACCCAACACAGCATGCCCCAGCACTGGCAAACGCGGTGAACCTGCAGGTGTGGCCTCAGCCCCAGCACAGCGTGATAAATGCCCCCCGATTGGCGCATGCCGCGATTGATGCTCGCTTAATCTGAACTGCTGTCAGTCAGCGCTGTGTTTGACTGGTCGCCAGCAGCACAGGGGACAGTGTTCTGGCAGCGCTTGGCCTCACAGGGTATGGGGAGCCGGCTGAGCGTGTGTGGAGATGTGTGTAGCTGAAGCTCCACCTGCTGTGTCCCTTCATGTTCCCATCGCCGCCGATGCTGGACGCAGGCAGCGTGCGCAGCGCGAGAGAGCGCATCAAGGCGGCCCCGCCCGCAGCTGGGGCGGCCGACCCGCCAGACTCGGCCACTGCAGCGCAGCCGGCGGACGGCGCGCTGGCCGAGGGACGAGCAGCGCCCCTGCAGCCACTGCCAGCGCCCAGCAGCGACATCAAGGCGCTGGTGCACCTGACAAAGGTCGTGCTGCGCCCGCTGCGCGTGCGCGGCGTGGACGCCTCGGAGCAGCTGCCGCCGATCAACCCTGAAGCCGTCGCTGCGCAACTGCGGACAGAATGTGCAGACGCTGTCAAAGCCGCTGTTGGTGCGAACTGCCCTTGCGCACAATGCATTGTGACGAATTGTCACAGTCTGAAACCTGTGTCATCATGCCGCTGCCTGCTGCCCAGTTGCCGTAATCCAGACAGTCATAGCCGTGTGGACAGGAGCAGGGCGCTGCCTCTGGCACCACATGCCATCAATGCAGCATACTTTTGCCCACACCGGTGGCCCAAGGCCCCTGGCGACGCATCGCTGCCTGTGTCTGCACCCGCAATCGCACCACCTGCCCACGCACCGCGCCGCGCTTGCTCCCTGCTTGATCCTAGGTGCAACAAGGATCTACACCCAGCGCTGCAGCTGCACAGCAAGCTCCCTCGGCGGCTGCCGAAGCAGCCGCACAATCGCGCATGCACCCACCACCACCAGAGAGCAGCCAGCGTCACTGGGGCATCACGCGCTGGCAGTGGCATGCAGACGGCGGCTGTGGGGACCTGCCCGGGGTGGACGAGCGCGAAAAGCCGGAGGAGGGCTTCCGGGTGATTCTCCTGGGCACCGGCGCCGCGTGCCCGAGCAAGTACCGGAACGTCACCGCGGTGTATGTTGACTTTTTCGAGCGCGGCGGCCTCCTGCTTGACTGCGGCGAGGGCACCCTCTCTCAGTTCCTCCGGTGCGCCCCTGCTGCTCCCGTGAGCATACCACGTTCGCATGGGCCATTTGTCTACATCCGCGTGGGCCGGTTTTGGTATGCCTGAGTCGACAGTAGTACATGCAGAGTCACGCGGCACCCTTGCGGACGCTGAGTTTTTAACGGCGATGCGCAGGTGTCTGATTCGTTGCTTCACCGCAGCACAGCTTGCAGCTCACGATCCGCAATAGCTGCGCAGCCATAGGTGACTGAAATGGCATCGTTGCGCACCTGCCGATCGACACGTCGTTGTGGACAGTCATGCGCAGGTCAGTTGCGCCTGAGGTCTGCTGCAAGATCGTGAGCACACTGGTGGGCAGCATGGTCACGAGCTGGAGGTGCAGGCGGTTTGGGGTGGAGGACGCGTTGGAGCGGATACGAGGCCTGCGCGCGATCTGGCTGTCTCACCGGCACGCGGACCACCATGTCGGCATGCCGCTGCTGCTCGCCACGCGGCGCGCGCTGCTGCCGTCCGCCCCGGCGCTGCCGCTGTTCGGGCCATTCCCGATGCGCAAGGTTCTGTCAGCGTGCGGCAAGATCGAGGACCTCGGCTTTGAGTGGCACGACCAGTACAGCATCTGCCCCCGGGAGCACGGCGCCGGCCGCAACCTCGACTTTTTCTGGAACCGGCTCGCTGACGTGGACGTCACGCCGGTTGTTGCGTCCGTCTGCAAGGTGCGCGTCGGCCCAGCGGCCACCGGATCGTGTCCCCGCATCGAGCAGCCTCCATCCACCTGTGCGATGTTGCTGCATACCGGGATTCGGCTGGACGCAGCTGCATCTATCTTACAGAGAATTTTCTTATCGGCACTTTTTTTAAATTTGGGTCACTTTATTGGTTAACAGGCTGTGGTCAAAGAGCAGTTGCTTCTGCCGAGGGTCCCGGGGCAGCCGGGATGGGCGCGGCCAGGGGCGGCAGATGCAGTAGATTCATGGCGTCCGCTGATTTGTGGCTGAGGCTGCCAGGCCTGGCATGTCGCATGCGGCCTGTAACAAGGAGCGTGGCGCTGCGTGCAGGAGCTCGGGCTGGCGTCATTCACGTCCATCCTCGTGCAGCACTGCAAGCACTCGTTTGGCTTTGCGATGACGACCGACAGCGGCCGCAAGTTTGTGTTCAGCGGGGACACGCAGAAGTGCGCCAACGTGGTGACCGCGGCGCAGGGCGCGGCGCTGCTGGTCCACGAGGCCACCTTTGAGGACGAGCTGCGCAGCGATGCCGACTACAAGAAGCACAGCACTATCTCGGACGCCGTCGACGTGCGCTGCCCACCATCTGCGTGCTGCGTGCTGCGCGCTGGGGTGCCCCTGTGGGCGTCAGGACAAACAAACCCACATGGACACCCCTGCGCGAACGATTGCTGTGCAGCCGCACGGCTTCTGTTGCGCAGCACGTGTGCTGTTGTGCCTAGCTGTGGATCGTCCACTAGAGTTGCGGTGGAGCGTGTGAGGGGTGGCACAGGCGTGGGGACAACGCGGCTGCGTGCTGCCCGCTGGGGTGCCCCTGTGGGCGTCAGGACAAACAAACCCACATGGACACCCCTGCGCGAACGATTGCTGTGCAGCCGCACGGCTTCTGTTGCGCAGCACGTGTGCTGTTGTGCCTAGCTGTGGATCGTCCACTAGAGTTGCGGTGGAGCGTGTGAGGGGTGGCACAGGCGTGGGGACAACGCGGCTGCGTGCTGCCCGCTGGGGTTGTATGGTGTCCATTCGCGTGTTTGGGTCTGGGTGGGATGGGCCACAAGTCCATCACGTGAGGGAGCCGGCAATTCCGGACGTGGCGTCTAGGCTCGGCCTTGGCGGTGACTACATGCCACCGCTGGAGCCCCGCGGCATGCACTGTTGCCGTAGCTCGGTGAACAGCATCTGCGCGTTTGTACTGGTTTGTGAGCACCTTGCACAGATTCGATCCGGACGATACGGGCGGCTGGAGTGCGGCAGTGCAAGGCCGGAGTTGACCGACGTGCCGGGCGGCTGTGCAGGTTGCAAAGGAGTCTGGATGCGAGGCGCTGGTGATGACGCACTTCAGCCAGCGCTACCCCAAGAGCGCCGTGCTACAGGACACCTTCTCTGGCCCCACCGCCGTGGCCTTCGACATGATGACCGTCGACAGCGCATGCATGCAGCACAGCGGCGCCGTCCTGCGCGTGCTGCAAGGCCTCTTCCGCGACGACGCCGCGCCCGCCGCCGACCCTCCGCCGGGCGCGGCGTGACCCGGCCTCGGGCTTGGCGGGCTTGCTCGCGTTTAGCGTCCGTGTTCGCAGCTCACCTGGGGGGGATGTGTGCGGGCAGATCGTGCTGACGCCGCAGCATGCTGTGATAGTCACGCCATGACCGGGCGCTGTGCTGTGCACGCTGTGACGTGGTGTCCTGCCTGCCGCTCCGCACGAGTCATCTTCAGGCTGTGACTTGTGTGCATGTTGGCTCGATGCACGGTGTGATCAGATGGGCAAGGGGTTAGCTAACAAGTGGCTATGTGGATCTTGCACACATGCGTTCTAGCTCAGCCGCTGGCGCGTCATGTAGGGCGCTCCTCTGGACACCCTCTCGCACACAATACGTGTGCTTTGACATAGCCCTTAGCTCACACTTTCAGTAAATCTGACTATACACTCTCCTGATCATTCTCCTCAACTCATTCTCCTGCCAAATCATAGCCGAAATCTGCACACTATGGCACGCTCTAGCAGAGACCCACGAAACTGGGCCAACAGGAAATACGGGAAGTATACACAATGTGCACCTCTGAGGTGCCAATGGGCGGGACGAGCCTCTGGCGACCATTGCACGACTACGGGCCCTGTAAGTTATGGTACAGATACCTGAACTTCATCTCTGCTGTCTTGTTCATGGCAGAGTTCTACATCGTCGCATCGCAGTGCCCGTTGCAGCAGCAACAAATACAGATAGAAGGCATACGCTAGAACCTGGAATCCAGCACCCACGGCTTTGTGGTGACATCAATCTTGGTGTCCCGGGCGTTGGACACCACGAGGCTGAGGTCGGGGTTCACAAAGCCGTGGATCTGTGCAGCCACGGGAGCAGAGATGCTTGGGCTCCCGAGCGCCTGCCAGGCCCGCAGCTCGACCATTTCGAGCGCGAGGCGGGCAATCGAGGTGAAGACGTGCCGCCTGCAAAGCAATCCTCACCCTTGCACACCAGTGTCAGCTGCTGCATGCCCAAGTCAGGCGCATGGTCAGCGTGCAGTCAATGCCTTGCGCCCACATCTGTTCACATGTCAACACAGATCCACAGCCGATGAATAACATCATAGCCATGCTCCCGCTTCTGAGCCAGTGTTCATCGCTCCCGGCAAAGTAGAGTGGTTTGTGATGGTCAGTCTTGCATCAGCACAATGAGCACAAGTCGCTGGCCAGCCAAGCTACAGCCACGGCCATACCAATGCCTAAGATGGTACCTGTTGCCAGCACAGTCAAGGGACAGGCAGCCTCGGGAGAGCCTAGAAGGACATCGCACCGGAAGCATGGCACCAAGAGCATGTTGTCTCCTTCGAATGATGTCCTGGCGGGGTTGGGGCCTGCATCGCACTCCCGGTGGTGCATGGCGACCTTGTCTGGGATCTTCATGCTTGGTGGCACGTCCAGGACGACTAGCTTGCTGCCTCCATCGGCAGCACAGGCCCGGATGGGATGATGCACGGTGATGGGCTTGTCTAAAGCTGCACGGCCGCAGACTGCTCCAATGCCTTGACCCTCGCAATGTGGGATGCCCACATTGACATATACACGGCCTGCATCGCATTCAGCGTTGAAGAATCACCAACGCATTGTGAGTGCCTTCGCTGCCCGTCGACCTCAGGGCTCCTTTTGGTGTATGAGCAAGCTCTGGACCTGGAGGGGCACGGTTGCGCTGGCCCCACACAGCAGGTGCTCCCAGTGGCACGCCGGAACGTTCCTAAGCAGGCCTAGTCTGTTCGAACAAGAAGCGATGTGCTTGTTTGGGGCGTACGGCTGCTGTCTGTTACTGCTGTGAAAGTGTAGGCCCTCTTTGACCGATCACGGAACAGGATGGAAGCATTTTGGCCAAATTCGCTATCGGGTTTGTCCTGAAAGGTGTGAATGGAGAGCATGGCCATGAATGCGGCTCCAACTTCCCTCCACAGCGCCTGCCAGTCATGGGGTACAAGCGGGACGGGCATGCCAGCCGCTATGCATGCCCTCACAAACTCCACCTGGACGGTTTGCGGCATCTTCAGATTCCTCAGCGCATTCCTGCGATACACATACCACTGTGTTGACAAGGCACTTGCATGTGTGCTGCGTGGGGATGAGGACGACACGCTTGATGTCTCACATGTGCACAGGGCCTGGGAGGGACTCGTGTAGAGCCCGTGCGCGTTGGAAGGCGCACTCAGACTTTAAGTCACAACACACCTCGCAGAAGTCGTGGAATCTGGCTTGCTCCGCTTCAAATCGCGGACTGCGGCAGATTGCTGTTGCTGCCTGCGTTCCAATTCAAATTTGACGAAGCGAAACGCCTCCGCGTTGTCATAATAGTCGCGCAGCACTTTAGACATCGTCCCCTTCGTCATAGATATTGATTTTTCGATTGTAGCGGAGGGCGGAATGGTCCAGGCCGGGTCCTGCAGCGCCATGCCCGCCGGCCCAACGGCGTAGGTGTCGTACTCGCCCGACACGACAAACGGGGGCACCTCAGGTTTCCTGCGAAACACGAGCTCAGCGTCAGAAAGCCCCAGGCGCCGCCTCTGATCAACCATGCGCATAGACAAGGATCATCTAGCAAGCAGAAGGTCGGCCGTATCCAGATATCACGTCGTGCAGCGTGGGGCGTGATTCGCTCGAATTGCCAAGACGCATTCGCCCTTTGAAACGAGCTGTTGAGAGAAACAGCCATGCACAGCATGTAGCCGACACAGTGACTGGAAAAGAAATGGTGTCAGGCGCACAACCAGCGGGGATTCCGGCGAGGCA
>JALKAD010000052.1:30611-48491 GCA_024500015.1 Ulva compressa | reverse complement strand
AGAGCCCGTGCGCGTTGGAAGGCGCACTCAGACTTTAAGTCACAACACACCTCGCAGAAGTCGTGGAATCTGGCTTGCTCCGCTTCAAATCGCGGACTGCGGCAGATTGCTGTTGCTGCCTGCGTTCCAATTCAAATTTGACGAAGCGAAACGCCTCCGCGTTGTCATAATAGTCGCGCAGCACTTTAGACATCGTCCCCTTCGTCATAGATATTGATTTTTCGATTGTAGCGGAGGGCGGAATGGTCCAGGCCGGGTCCTGCAGCGCCATGCCCGCCGGCCCAACGGCGTAGGTGTCGTACTCGCCCGACACGACAAACGGGGGCACCTCAGGTTTCCTGCGAAACACGAGCTCAGCGTCAGAAAGCCCCAGGCGCCGCCTCTGATCAACCATGCGCATAGACAAGGATCATCTAGCAAGCAGAAGGTCGGCCGTATCCAGATATCACGTCGTGCAGCGTGGGGCGTGATTCGCTCGAATTGCCAAGACGCATTCGCCCTTTGAAACGAGCTGTTGAGAGAAACAGCCATGCACAGCATGTAGCCGACACAGTGACTGGAAAAGAAATGGTGTCAGGCGCACAACCAGCGGGGATTCCGGCGAGGCACCCGTGGATGTTCTGCACGCGCTCTGCATATGCGTCGGTCGGGACCATACTGAGCACTCGCAACAGCTAGCTACAGCTGCATGATCACCAGCGTATCTCAGCCACGGGTGCCAGGCGGAATCGCGGTGGCGGAATGGATATATCACGGGGATGCTTGCTCTGATGCTGGCTCGCCTGCAGGCCTAATAACACGACGCAGCGAGCGAGAACGAGTCGGCCATTTGCGGCGATGCTATATCCGACCTGATGCAGAGAGATTATCACCTGCGCTGTGACTGTCGGTGCGGATCCATGGCCATCTAGGGCTTCAAACAGACGCACTTCACCGAAACCAACGCGAGCATGCAGCTTCCCCAACGCGGAGGTCAGCGCGGCACCAGATGCAGCACGGTCGCACCTGATCAGCCGTTCAGCGAAACCATCGGGTTTTGTTGGTTTTTGCTTCGCTGCTGTGCGGTCTTCCTTCTGAGGCGCCGGCACGGTAGCGGAGTTAGAGGTGGGTGCTGCTGGCACTGCTGTCGCGTGCATGCCCACCGGCCGCTTGAGCCCCTGAGGCCAGGTGAAACAGCTGAACATGATTTAAGCTGTAGTATATCGATACCTGTTGAAAGTCTGGGCGCGCAATGGGCGCTGCCACGCATATACAGGTCTTCAAATAATCTTCAAGGCGACGGCACGAACGTCGGCCTGATGCGGGTTTGAAAACAAGGTTCACCACTGAGCAGTGCACGCAGATGTTGGCATCAAAGCAGAGGCTTGTCTGCCATATATTCAGATGGCAGCGACGTCCGGCTGAGGCACCCGCATTCGAACGAACTGTTACACCCGACACTTGCGCCCTGCATGGGCATTGATCAATCGACGCGTGGGTGCAACGTGGATCACATGCGTCTGACGTGGACACCACCCAGAATAGTATCCAGCGACAGACAGCAGATTGCCTATGTGTTGCCCGACAGCCTTCAGATCTTCACTTTTGCGGAGCAGGTGAGGACGCAAGACGTGCTGCGCGCAGGCCCTGCAGCTGGTTGTTCGAATGAACTCCGACCGCGACGGCCGAGTCACAGTCTAGAGCGCATCAGATTGGCCAACCTTCACGCATGGGGTGCAATGGTGCAGAGGGCGGATCCCGCGGCCCGCGAGCTTGCATGATCCAAACTCCACAACCCTCCACGACCGCTACTTGATCACGATAGTCCCGCCGTCACTCGCAAGAACTCTCACCTTGCGATCCTGACTGATGGCAGCAGACATGCAGGACATTCAGCGCTGTGCATTCCTTGGACTGGAAGCATATTGCTGACACTCGATGCCAAAGCAGCTTCCCTCGCAGGCCTGCCTAGCCTGCATGCTTGGATAGCTCGCATTACATAGCACATGTTAACAACATCCTGCAGCTCGTATTACATAGCAAGAGTTACCACAGGTGCCACGCCCACATGCCATGTGGGCTGGTGATCAACAGCGGCAACGCCCCTGTGTATTGCAGCCCCGGCATGCGCCCGGTGCACACAGAGCCCACTGACTTGCCCTCCATCGTACCCCATGGCACGTGCACATATCACCAGATGCTCAACCAGAGCACGCCACAGCATACAACTCTGGTGCACGATACTGGAGTGATTGAATTCCAGAATGCGCCAGCTTACAAGTTCGGTATCATCGTCTGAGACTGCAAGGGATCTATGAATTTCTTATGACACAGCACATCATGCATGTACCCAACTGCAAGACTACCCTGTGCTTGCATGCCCTGCCAGGGGCTTGCTGAGCTCAACGGCCCCGGGTCCCGGGGGTCATCTACCCAACGTCCTCCCTCTGTGTAGCGAACAATAAAACAACGGCTGTGCTCACCCGCACATTCACAGGCGGGGCCTCGTGGCGCTGGCCAGACGTTCCCTTGCATGGTCGCAAGTGATCCAGAAGCTTCTGCGTGCCCTGAGTCATACCGGCAGCATTGCAGACCAGACATCACATAATCCCTGGGGCAAGGTCGAAGAGGCCAGGCGAGTGTGGCCAATTCTCCAGTAGGAGCCGTCGCATCGACAAAAATATGCATGCGCGCTGCCAGGCGCAGGTCATCCTTGCAGCATGGCGGCCGATCTCCGGAGAGCGGCGGCGCCGTTTGCACCGCCCCACACTTCTGCATCATGCATGCTGCACATCTGGTACTGCGTGGTGCTGCGCTCGGTTCCTGCGTTGTTTGTGTGTGTGTGTGTGTGTGTGTATTTGCTTTCGTGCCGGCGCTAGTTCGTTCTGGCATTTGCTCGTGCGGAGAGTGGCCTTGGTGCTTGAGATGGTCTGTCTGTCTGTTTGCGTGTTGCCTGGTCTGTTGCCTCGGCGCTGCTGGGTCCTAGATCTATCACTGTGTCACACATCTGCGTGCAGGAACAACAATATTTGTGCATGCCCCAGCTCACAGCATCGCGCTAGGCGCCTGTGACGCTTGTGCAGCCGCTGAGGCTGTGATCTATCTTGTGTAACACAGGAACGGTCTGGCAACTGCACATGACCGCATGTGCACACTCATCAGGCGTTCCGGCCAGGCGCATGCATGCCGTTCTGACCATCCTGCACCTGACGGAAAGCACAGCAACGGTCTCATGGCGACCAAATCTGGGTAAAGTGCGAGCAGCATCAGCGCGGCCGGATTTGCCTTGTTCGCAGGACGGAGAAAGTCAAACAAAAACAACAGCAACAATCGGGCATCACGCCAGACCCGGACGGGCATCGGCCGCAGCACCCCTGCGGACACGGCCGTAATACCGGTCAACACGCACGAATGCAGTCTGGAGAGTGGCAGCATGCCGTGTGGCATCGGCCACTGCAGGGCACCTTGGCCACTGGCGTGTCATGCCTAGCGCACATGCATGCGCACAGCACCAGGGTGTGCAAGCTGTAGCGTTGAGCTGTAGCCTCAAGTGCATTGACACCCTGTGGCTGCTCAATCATTTGCTGAGCAATTTGAAGCTGCAAGACTGCAGGTCTCCGTTCCAGAATGATTCAGAAGGCAACGCAGCTGAGTGTCGTAGCCTGCTGCCACCGGAGGCGCAGGTCTAGCATGTTGAGGGGGCTGCCATAGCCGGCTATTGCAAGAGCACCATGGGGGTGTTCGTGCACCGGCAGCGATTGCGGGAGGGGGCCTGGGTGAGGGTGCTGTGGCGATGACTCAAGACGGCTGTGAATTGGGGCCAACGTGTGAAGTGTGGTGTACTGCCATGGGGCTGGTTCGAATTCTAGTCTCTCTCGAACACCTGTAGTCACGTACTCCCTGCATATGCAGCACACTGTGGAAGCAGCGAACTTGTTCGTGATAAACCGCCTCGCAGCCAGTGAAATGATGTGCTAGTGCACAGTTGCCTTCCGTCCGGTTGCAATTTCATCTCGCTGTGAACTGATGAGCCAGGCAGGAACACGAATACGTATACGCGAATCTGCAATTGCAAGTGCTGTCCTGGGCATGTGACTCGTGACTTGTGACCGTCACAGCGAAGTTTCCATGGAAGCAGTATTCTGATTAAACTACATACATCTTCTGCAAGCTTGCTCTGCGTGTTGTCAAATTGACAGGCCAGGATAGCTCCCATAGCGTGACCGTTCGGATCCCTACGACCAAGAGCGAATTGTCACACTCTGTTCTGCGGAGTGCATGTGGACGTTCACCAAGCGGCTCAGCAGAAGCTATAAACACGTTTTGCCAGAACAGCGCTCGACCCGGACAGCCATTCGCAGAACGTCGGTCTGCTCTCATACGGCAGAACAAAACAGCGCCATGACGGTCCAGGATCACCACACTCAGAGCAACTACAAACAGCTCCAGACCACACATGCAGACTATGGTGTGCACCGTTCTGTAATTCCACCCCATGCCCCTGCTTTATGCCTCAAATCCATGCTTCTGCAGACCTTGGGGTGGATATGGGTGGCAAGCGGTTACATGGGTACTGCACGCTGTCCCTCGACTGCTTACAACAAGGCACCGACACGGTCGCACTGGATACAAGAGGCCTGAAGATACACAATGTGGAGCTGCTGGAACACAAAGCGTTACCTGCAGCGTCCCTGAGGTGGAAACTGGGTGAGGTGGATGCCATCCTCGGGCAAGCCCTCGTTGCAGACCTGCCGGGGGCATGTGACCTGGGCGACACGCTGTGCATAGGAGTCAGCTTTGAGACTGATGAATCATCCACCGCTGTCCAGTTTCTGGAGCCGCAGCAGACTGCAGGCAAGGAGCACCCGTTTCTCTTCACGCAGTGCCAAGCCATCCATGCCCGGGCTCTGGTCCCTTGCCAGGTGGGACCAACCTTTCACGGCCAAAAAGCCGTTATGACCGCTCCATAAACGTTTGCCAACCCTTGTCAGCTTCTCACCTCTGAGGCCAATCGCAGGACACCCCCAGCGTCAAGATGACTTACACTGCATCTGTCACTGTTCAACAGCCCCTCAGGGCGCTCATGAGTGCACAGACGGTTGATGACGGCCCGGAGGCGAGCAAATCTAGGTTCTCAGACACTCTTGACGGCCCTACAAGCACTTACAAGTTCAAGCAGGACATCCCAGTGCCATCCTATCTCATTGCACTGGCCGTAGGGGCGCTTCAGAGTCAACGGATTGGACCGCGGTCCAGAGTCTGGGCCGAACCGCCCGTTCTTGAGGCGGCTGCCTGGGAATTTGCGGAGACTGAGCAGTATCTTGCAGCAGGTGTGCCCCTCCTGATTCTAGAGCACTGTCCGTCGTAGCCAGTAGCAGCGGTTCAGGATCCTTCCAACAGACAGCCCACTGCCTCATGGTGACACCTCTGCTCCTGCATGTGTTGTTCCAGCTTTTGCCAGAGTTGCAGTACTACACCACTAGACTGCAATTGTATCACACGTCGCCAACATGTTGTTCGATCAACGTAGTGATGTTTTACGCCCGTTTCGACAGCTTGATCAGTGCTCGTGCAATGTGTAGCGGAGGCGGTAGCAGGGGAGCCTTACATGTGGGGCCAGTACGACCTGCTCGTGCTTCCACCCAGCTTCCCCTATGGTGGCATGGAGAATCCGTGCCTGACGTTTGTGACCCCCACTCTCATCACCGGGGACCGCTCGGCCACCAACGTCGTCGCACACGAGATCGCACACTCTTGGACCGGAAACTGGGTCACGAACGCCACATGGGAGCACTTTTGGCTGAACGAGGGCTTCACAGTGCGGCTCACTATCATGTCCCATGTAGATTCGTGGCTCCTGCTGCATGTACAAGGGCCACATGGAATCGATGCAGAGTGAGTCAGGACAGCAGCTGCACAGCATGTGTGGTGGGTGCAGGTTTTCTTCGAGAGGAAGATCATAGGCCATGTCTTTGGCAAACAGGTGGAGCAGTTCCATGCAATGAGAGGTCTGGATGCGCTCAAGGCCACTGTTGCAGATTTTGGGGGGGAGCACCCGTACACCAAGCTCGTGCCCAGCCTTGCCGGGGTGGACCCAGATGATTCCTTTAGCAGGATTCCATATGAGAAGGGCTTCTACTTCCTGTACCACCTGCAGGACCTTGTGGGCGTGGAGGACTTCACAAAGTTCACAGCCGAGTACCTTGCCAAATTTGGCAAGCGCACTGCCACGACTGATGCGTTCAAGGCTCTCGTGTTGCAGCACTTCGAGGGCAACTCTGCCATTCAGTCTGTCGACTGGCAGAAATGGTTGCATGAACCAGGCACGCCTGCCACTGTGAACGATCCTCCCTTGCCCCCACCGATGCCAAACACTGAATCAATGCCACGATAGTCTCATCAGCCAGATACACGCTGCTTGAGTGTGGTGTCCACAACGCTGGTGCGGAAACAGAGCCGACACGTGCTGTTTGTGTTGCAGGCATGCCACCGGATGTGAACCAATATGACAACACACTAATGGAGGCTGCGGAGGCGCTGGCTGAGCGGTGGCACCATGCGGATCCCGACCGCAGTGGCACGCTCCCAGAGTCGGTGTCCGAGTCTGACGTGGCAGGATGGACACCCGACACCCTAGCTGCCTTTGCCTCCAAGCTCGGTCAGTTCACGGCCGACAAGCCACTGCCTGCGACCTCCACCCGTAGGATAGGCAGCACTTACAAACTGGATTCCGTACGGAACCCGGAGGTGTGCGTGTGTCCAGCATCCGCCTGTTGTGGTCTCCACGTGTCAGGCCGTGTCCCCTCTTCAATCAGTGTACGTGGCGAGACCGGGAGGCTAAGCGTGCACGAGTGTCACATGCAATGGGTATGACTGTCTCATACAGAAGTGTGGCTGCAGGTGCGGCTGGCGTGGCTGAAGGTGTGCATTGCTGCGGAGGATGCGGCTGTGCTGGATGACGCGCTGGCGTTTGCGCGGGAGCAGGGGCGCATGAAGTTTGTGCGGCCGCTGTACAAGGCGTTGTACAACAGCCGCATGGGCAGCGAGAGGGCGCTGGCGCAGTTCAAGGACCTGCAGGACACGTACCACCCCATCGCCCGGAAGATGGTCGCTGCAGATCTGCAGGGCCAATAGTGTGGCCGACGTCCGGCTTGTACAAGGTCCTGACGCGGGCCAAATGCATGGTCACATTCATGCAGCTACTTTTTTTTATGGAGGCTACAGCTACAGTCGTGCGGGGACATGGGCAGCCGCCGTGTCTCACCTTTCCACACTGTGGTCTAGTCTTGAATTAAGTCTGCACTGTAGCATGCATGGCCAGTTTATAGTCTGAGAGCCTGGCAGCTTTGATGACTGCTCGAGGTGACAGACTGCAACCCGTGCAGATCGGCGGGACAGGCAAATGCGTTGAAGCACTACCATACGAGCATAATTTTCGCCCGGAAACAGCCAAACTGGGTCCCTCTTCGGATCACCATTGGCAAACGATGCGCAGAAACATGTTGAATCATGTCAATGTGGGTCTTGCAGATGAGTATTATAGCTCGGCTGCATGCGCTCCCATGCATTGATGCATCTCCCACTCGGAGGGCAATGAGGGCAGTTGTGGGCGCCGGGGGGTTTGGGGAGGAGGGGGGGGGGCTGCGGGGGTGTGGATGCACACTGATGTGGCAATGCGTTGGCCAAGAGTCCAAAGGAGAGTAGAACCACTGCCGCCTCTGAACCATGCGTTTAACGAATTCACAAATCAACAGTGCGTTCTCAGGTCTCAAGGGCGGAGATTCTATTCTCCTACTTGATCTGCCTTTCCCGACTAGGCCGACATGCACTGAATTGCAACGATCGCATTCATGGATGCAGTGCCCCAGTGCCCCATTTGTCAGTGCTACCCACACTGGACTGTCAGGCAGTTGTGTAACACCTGTGACATCGTTGCACAGACGAGAAACGGTGGCAGGTTGTAGTACCATTTGCCTGAAGCTTGTGCAAGAATCAGGCCAATGCAGAACGGTGTGAGAGATCACTGCACTTTCACCGAGCAAACATGTGAGTTGACTCAAGCTGAGGGGAAACATGGCTAAAGCGGTGGTTACTCACAGTTCGACAACAGTGGCCAGCATTCACGTCTGCATGGCAACAATCACGTCCCGATATGATGGACAGGATACTGTGCAATCCCCCACCGCGCACACACGCGTCCCAGTACTAAGGCGCCTGCCCAGTGGTGCACTAAATGAGGTCCTTCAGCGACTGCAGTGTGTGCATCACCCTGAAAGAGGCTTCCCTTGGAAAACAAAGGCATGGCGCGCCTCTCGTGCCTAAGCTCACACAACATTTGATGTCTGCTCCTGTTGAGGCGTTTTCGCTGGACACGAGCGTGTGCTGGTTGGGCAGACTTGGATCGATAAGACACGAGCGCAACCTGCTTTCAAAGTGCATCCTTGTTGTGAATTGATCCTCCAGCCCATTTTCGGGCACTTTGACGGACTGGCGTGGTGCTGTGCCAATTACAGAACACAAAAGAATGTGAACTAGGCCAGAGGGCAGCTCCAAAGCACTCAGCCTGGAGTCACCTCCGCGAGCAGCTGAACAAGGGATATCAGAAAACAGAAGCGATCTTGTAGCACACTGCATCTACGTCTGATGGTGGCGCATTGATCGACGATTAGCATAGAAAAGGTAGTCTTAAAAAAGCTGTATGTACATTCAAAGGACACGTGCATGCTCCTGCACCGATGTCGTGTCACGGTGCAGCCTTAGCTAGTGCCGTGCTTCACTCTTGCACGATTCGGCTGTGCAATGAGCTCAGGCCAAGCCCGACTGAGAGTTTGGCCTTCCAGCCATGACGCTTTGAACGGATGGTTCGTGTCTTGCCCTTTGTGATGAACATCGTCTCAGTCGCCACCTGCAAATGGTCAATGCTGGTGCTCAGAGATCGGGCAGGTACATGCGCTTGTCAATAGCACGGATTGGCTGCGAGTCGTGAAGCCAAACGCCAGGCAGGCTATAATCGCACCATATCATTCTCAGTTTCGAAGTGCCCAGTTGCAAGCCCCTTGCATGTCTTGAAAACAGGGCATGAAACACCAACACATTCCAGATCAACCTTGTATTTAGTGCCTCCCGCGTCTCCCTTGCACTTGAGCTCAAGCTTGCCCCTGCACCCACTCAGAGCGCTGATGGACAGACCTTCTGCAGCAAGCTGCATGTTATCGGCTCAGCGTCCAACAACTAAGACAGTCGCAACATGTCAGCTTCGCATGTCTGCAACAGTGTCAGCTAGAAGTGCACGTAGCCAAAGCAGCGATGCAGCCCTCGTGCTTGTGAATGTCCTGCATACACGGCACACGGACGCGCACCTGCACGGCCACCACCCATGCAGTGGAAGCGAGCCCTTGTTGCAGGTCCAGCGGCACCCAGCTGGGGCCCTGCCTCCGAAAGCCCAATCGCTCATCATCATCTGTTGCGAAGCTGCGCCACCAGCAGCAGCGTGCATATCTGCTGAGAACACCACATCCCCGTCATCAGTCGTGACCCGTTCCTGCTCACCCGAAGCAGGTTTGCCAGAGGCGTCCGGCCCTGCCTCCTTGTCTGCCCAGCTCCAGCTTGACCACTCATCAGTGAGGTGATGGGTCAGAAGCTCAGCTGCTGCATCCCAGTCTGCGGCCTTGCTGTCTTCGGGACCTTCCGAGGTTGTGCTGATCTTTGTGGCCGTGCCGCTGACCATGGCATCTTCGCAACTGACAAAAATCTCCTTCCCTTCTGCTGCTTCTGCACAGTACAGTCTGCCTGGGGAAGGCATCCCGCATGGTACGGCTGGAATGGGCACAGTGGCCGAAGCTCTACAGCTGGTAGGCATGCAACGAGGCTTCATTCACGGTCAGGTTCAACGAAACACGACAACAGCAAAACATCCTGTAACAGCCACCAGTGATTGCATTGGTGCCGTGAAGGGAGATGCGCTTGTGAAGCTGACAGAAGACGCGGATGAATGCTTGACAAAGCTGATAGCACGAAGAGAACACCCGCCCCAGCTGTATTCAACAGAGGCTGCAGGTCTTTCAGGAACATACCTGATGCAATTACCCTCAGACGGCCAGAGCATGCAATTCCCTGCACGACCTTCACCTTGGTCTTGCCTTTCAAATTCTCAGTGGGGACTTCGGCAACCGTCTTCATGAAAGTCAAGGTGTTGCCTTCGCAAGTTGACATCATGAAGGTCTTGTTGCCATCACTGTCATCAGCCATCTCTGCCAGACCGGGCATTTCGTCAAAGCCCATGCTCTGAGAGTCAGCAGGTCCTGGGAAGTAAGTGAATGCCCCGTCGCAATAGTACTCCGTCGTTGCCTTGGCTTTGGTGTCAGCATCGTCTCCAGAGTAGTTGCACACCTGCACAGAACGAGAGAAGTTGGCTTGCGCTGGCTCCTCGTCTGACAGCGACTAGATTGTCATCGAGCGCCCTCCTGGCGAGATGATGGGAAACCAGTAAGGAGCGATTGCCAATCAGCGAGCGGTGACACGCCAGGTCATGGCAGTTTGTGGCCAGAATGGCTTATGCACAACTGGAGAAAAGAGCTGCAGGAGAGACTGAGATACGGTGCTGTGTATGCGCTCTGCGTGGGGGGTCTTAATGGTACGCTGTTAGCCGTGCTGTTGGACATGTGCACAACAACAGAATGGAGCAGGCGCACCCATTTAAACTTTCCCCAGCACTCATAAAAGTGGGGCTCGCCATCTGGATGAAGCTCTTCATCATTACACATTCCAGAACAAGCAGAGTCTTCATCATATAACGCGTCTACCAAAGTGGAAATGGAATGCAGGTCGTGTGGCTGTGATGCCTGGCTGTCAGTGATGCCATCCGCCCGGCCCGCATCCACAAATCCGTCCTGCCGAGTGCAATTGGCTACATGGCAGCCTGCATGAACATGCGGGTCGTCAGGTATAGGCGAAGACAACACGCTGATGGATATCAAGCGCTGGCTTTAGCGGCCGGGGGGATCACGCTCCTCAAACGCATGATCGATCACGCTTGGTGCGAGCAAACTCCGACAGTATGCATCAAACTACTGGCTCTACAACTTGCATGTCGCGGAGTGAGAGGGAGTTTCGGCAAATTGCTGTGTTCTCATCGAGCGGTGCAAATCACACATGTGCACAAAATGATCATTGCGAGCCTGCAGCGGCGTCTACTGTGCGCAAAGCTGAAATTCTCATGCAAGATCCCTACTCGCACGTGTTTATGTTGTGCTGGGCATCGCAGTTCAAATTGTCCAAGCTGTGTCCAATTTGAATTGTGCGGGTACTGCAATGACCAGGAGAACGATGATCAGAGCGCAAGCAAGGTAGAATGTGGCTGCAGTTGCCACGTCGGCCCTTCAATCTTCGAAGGGACAACATCGAGTAATGGAACGCCAGAAGATGCTGGGTCGCGTCATCACAATCCTGCCGAACCGGATGTTTGGAGCGCACTTACAGGCAGTGAAGTTGTAGAAAGAACAAAAGCACACCAATTAGCAGCGCTGCTGCCGCTAACTTCCAATTCGCCATCTCCAGAAAAGTGTTGACCAGGTTATGCCAGGTCGTGAACGGAAGAAGAGCTGGCTCGCTTTGGCTCGTCGAGAAGCTGTGGTGGCCAAGAACTAGAGTTCTAAGCCACAGGTGGCCATACTATAATGTATTTTTTGCGCCCGTCAAGGCATTGACGTTTTGTCCGGTCGAGCGTTACGTATATATGTGCTACCCGCGCGCGTTAGTCCTGGAGGCCACAAATGCCACTGGTTGTGCACAGGATCATGACCACAAGCACGTGACAAGTGCCAATGATGGAACTGGGTGTAAGATATTATGCGATTACACCAGCGTTACTTACATGTGAAGGGCTGTGGCTATGTGCGCGGCCGTGCAGACAGCACGTCTGGCTTTGAACAGATCAAACATCTAATTTTAACTGCAGGCCTGACTGAGCACTCTACCACCTAGGCCTTGTAAGGCATACTCCCGTACCGTTTCTTACGTCCTAAAAGGTTGGCCGGCCAAGCCACAGGTGCCGCGGAGTGTGTACCTCATCTTGTTATGTGATACGTTCCGTCTAAGGTGGCAACGAGGTCGATTTTCATTGACCTCAACTTTGCAAACCCATGGCATCATGCAGACTTCATGGAATTTGTGTCTGGAAAATCAGGTATCCAGCAAATGTCTTCTACTGTCGTGTGGGCTTGGCTGCTTTGTCAACATGTGCGGCCGCGTAAACAGGAAACCTCGCGAAGCACGCTTTCGAAAGCGTCGGAGATGGTGAACCCCAAATCAGATGGAGTTAGCAGCTGATCATGTTGCAAGGTTCACAGACATGACCAGGCAGTCATGCATCTGCATTCGACGCAGTAACTGCTGCATGCAATGGACCTCTGACCTCTGGCAGGCCTAGGCTAACGCTCACAACCAATTGCCACCGCGGTGCTTGACAGCCACAATCGGGACAAGATCAGCCTATTTGCACAGAGCACATCATGTGTCATGGTCAGCAGCCGGCTCTGCCAAGGCCCACAAGTCCCAGGAAAAGCGACTGTCTTGAGCATGTGCAAGTGTGTGATGTCCATTCAATGGCAATCTGGAGAGTTTTGTGGTGCCCTGGCCCTCCATTTTGCCACATTTCAGCACATATGATAATGTGAGAGTCGAATCACGGCAGGCCTGGTCCCCAGACGACGCTGGACTGTCTCAGCACATTGTCTGCAACCTCTGGAACCTGTCCCTGAGGCCCAAATCCCAATGTGCTCCTCTTGCCCAAGTGCACCAGCCCAGCACTACACATGAACCAATCTTCATCTGGCATGGCCTGCAGAGCCTTCAACGCCACCTCAGGCCCTGAAATCTAATTTCCAGGCGTGCTCCATGCCTCAACACGCGCCTGTTCACCATTGTTGTCGCGGAAAGCTGCTGTGTGTCCACAATATCATTTCAATAGCATCTACCGACGCGGAATCGCCTTTCGACGCCTAACGCGTCAGCATCGACAGATATGTGTGTGGTGGGTTGTGGGTGTGGTGGTGTGTGGGGTTGGGTTGTGTTGTGGTTGGGCGCAGCGTCCAGTCGACCCTCTCCAGACAAGACCGGCAATCCCGACACCTGAAACGCACGAATGCACTTCACATCATATGCGCTGCATCACGCGGCGTTTCGTTGCCCTTTGCCAGCATTGACGATTTGGTATCGCCTTGAAGCACTTGAAGGGTGGCGTCTGCGCCTGCACACTTGATGCTCGATGGCTTGCTGCAGATGTATGTAGAACGTCATGCAGGGAACCAAGTCTATCCATCGCAATGCGTACAGCCTAGTACCTGTGCATTCCACACACTGCGTGTTGTAAAACGTTCAATCACATCTGCCGCATGTTACTGCATTGTTGCCATGACCTCATTGCACTAGTGCCATACACGGCCTCACACTCGCTAAGAAACATATGTTTCACCAGCGCACGCCTCAAATCAGAACTCACTCGCAGGCCCAGCCACAGGCCACCAGCTCTGTCTGTTTCACACAACTGCGTGTGTGTGTGCATGCACATGTGTGTATTTGCTTTCATGCCAGCGCAAGTTTGAACGAGTTCGTTCTGGCGTTTGCTCGTGCGGAGAGTAGCCTTGGTGCTTGCGATGGGCTACATGTCTGTCTTTTTGCGTGTTGCCTGGTCTGTTGCCTCGGCGCTGCTGGGTCCTAGATCTATCACTGTGTAACACACAACAGGCAGCGCCTGTGGCCACAGGCCTCCTCATACGATCACATGTAATCGCATTTGATCAAATGTTCACCTCCCCCCGGACCAGCCTGATCGTGTCCCGCAGGAACCGCGGCCGCTCGTCCGCCAGCTCGCCCCCGTCCGCCCCCGCCGGCTCGCCCCCCTCGTCCCGCACCACCTTCCACTCCATCACAAAGCCGGCGTGGCCGACATCATCGTACATCAGGTGCCGCGCCCGGACGCCCGCAGCACGCAGCACGTGGAACATCTCCGCGCTCTCGTGCCACGGCACCGTTGTGTCGGTCGAACTGCACATAAGCACCACCGGCGGCAGCCGCCGCACGTCGTCGAGCGACAGCGCCGCCGCGAAGCGCTCCGCTGCATCCTCTGCATCAACCTGGAAGGACTCGCCATCCAGCATGACGGCTGTGCCCGACGCAGCGTCGGCACCGTCCGCGCCAGCATCGGCCGCCGACAGGTGGCCAGCGCGCGCCGCGATGGCGTCTCCGGCGAGCGGGAACATCTCGAAGAAGCGCTGCCGGCCGGGGGGATTCAACGTCTCGACAGCTGGCATGGCCCCCGGCTGCACACCCTCCTGGTCCCCTTCCCCCCCCGGCCGCGGCCGCTTCACGCCGCGGCTCAACGCCGACGCCGGTGCCTCCTCCGTCTCCTCACCGCTGCCAGCCTGTGATGCAACAGAGACCTCCGACACCCCTGTAGCTGTGCCCGCACCCTCCCCAGCGGCCCGCTCTCCCTCGGTGCTGGCTGCAGTGTCCGACACCCCCGCGGGTACTGCGAACCGGGTGTCGTCCGCCGCAGACGCGTCTGCCCCCGCCGCGGACGCGTACGCCCCCGCCGCAGCCGAGCCCGCCCCCCCTGCGTTTGCCGCGCTGGGTCCCGCCTCTGCCGCGCCGCTCATGGCGGCTGCAGCCGGCCGCAGCGCGGACGCTGACTCACCTAGCCGTGGCCCCGGCGCCTGAGCCGCTGCGCTCTCCGCATGCACGTTGATCACGGAGGCGATGATGACGGCCGGGGAGCGCGCTCGGAACGCCGCCCAGCCGCCCAGAGCACGCTCCATGGTAGACAGCATGTGCACGCCGCGCCGCTCCTCGTACTCGTAGTGCTTCGAGATGTCGTACGGCCCAGCGGCCAACACCGCGCGCGCGGGCATGCGTGCGTCGCCGGTGCACAGCGTGCCGTCGTCCGTGGCCGTGCTGGCGCGCGTGCGCACAGCGGCCGCAGCGCGGTGGAGCAGGGCCATGAAGCAGAGGTGCGCTCCGGCAGAGTGGCCGAACAGCGTGACCTGGCCTGCGTCACCGCCGTACGTCGCCGCGTTGTTCATCACAAACGTGATCGCATCGCTCACCTCCCTCACCTGCGACCAGCCTGGACACTTCAATCCCACGTTGGCATGCAGCCTAAAACGTTGCAGGCACTGATTACCATTATGACACCGAGGCAGAACACAGCACGCGCAGAGGGCAGCACGCGCAGCGCATGACCTCGAACAGTTACACGGACACGGATGCAGACACCCACAAGATTGCAGTGGCCTCGGTGGAATCCAACAAAGGAGGACTTTGATCAGGGGTAGTAGGCACAGAGCAGATGCGTGGGAGAGGTCAAACAGACGAAGAACCCTCTGCAGTGGGCAGCTCACTGCGCAACGTGGCCACAGGTGACTTCAAAGCCAACATCAGGCTGCACGTGGCTCACATGCGCCGTGTGAGGAGTTCGGGGTGCGTGCGCACAGCGGCCACAGCGTCCCAGTTGGATGGTGCCTGCCGTGGCTCACATGCGCTGTGACACGCCAGCTGCTCTGGTGTCCATGCCACGGGTCGTGGCGGACACGGCGCCTCTTGCACGCACCGCCCGAGCCATGCCATACGATGCCGACGCAGCGCGTTGCAGTGCCATGCCATCTGTGCAGCCACGCGGGCAGCAAGTGACGTCGAGCTTTGTCCACAGCACACAGCACAGCACGAGTGCAGGTACTGGATACTTTGGTGCGCACAAATGTTACACGCGACGCATGCATGCGCACCATGCAGTCTGAGTTGGCGGTGGGGTAGAGGGAGTACTCCAGCACACAGACGACACAGCCAGCCTGGCTGAGCCGCGTTGCCAGTGCGGCATAGTGCCACTTGGAGCCTGTGGCCCATACGCCGCCGTGCACGTACACGACGACTGGGGCAAGAGCGCGGGGCACGTTGCTGCTGCATGCATGCGGCCGAGCGCCGCCCCACTGGTCGTCATCGGGCCATGGGGACGTCGGTGCGCGCTGGGGTGGCCGGGGCGGCGCGTACACGTCCATGGTGTTGCGCGGCGCAGGGCCATAGCGCACATCGGTCAGCAGGCGGACGCCATGATCTGCATGCTGGGCTGGGTCATGCGTGGTCGTGACCGGCGTGAGCGCATGCATGTTGCGGGACATGGCTGCGGCGAGCTGGGTGTACCGTATCTGCGGAGATTGCCCCAACCCCCACAATTGGGAATGAAAGCCATTGAGCTGCAGCGTTGCGGGAAGACGTGCAACGGCGCGTTTTCTGGCATGATGCGGCACGACTCATGCATGCGCCTCTCGTGTTGCTTGTGGAACGTCATTGTCATGGCCTATAGTAAACGGCGGACAGCCCTGCCACAACCAGCTGACCCGATAGGGGCTGCGCTGCTGCGTGTTTGTGCGAATGTATCGATAAGACTGCACTTCCATGGGAGTAGGATTGCAACTAGTTCTGCTGCTCTTGTGGGTCTCTGCTCACAAGCATTCCTCTGAGGAACGTGAGGAAGCTGCTGCCACCACTGCGTCTGGGCAATGTGTACGCATGAACGACGGACGAGAATGGCGAAGGCATGCGATGCTGGCACAAGCGGGCCATGTGGCCCGGGCGGTGGCGCCCTGGTGGACTAGTAGCTGGGGTCCAGCTAGAGCCTAGAGGATGCGTGCCTTTGTCCGAAGATTTCTGAAGCGTTTTGAAGAGATTCAGACTCCGCACGCCAAACGGTACCGCAGTGATGGTACCCAGAATTTCCTGCAGCACATTCTGAAATGGTCAGCACGTAGCCACATGTGGAAAGCCGAAGGTGCATACACTCGTTGCTACACAGCCTGACCATAAGTGAGACATTACATTTTGTAGCTGCGTGTGAACCAGATCGGATACCACCAATACAGACGACGTGCGACGATGCACGTCCAGCCATACCGATGACGCGACGGGCGCTTGTTTCATAGCTCGACATGCAGCGAGGCTACACAGGCATATGTGTCAATTATAAGCACATGATGTGGGTGTACTGATCATGCAAGATCTGCGTTCCTGGTGAATGGAGCCTGGATGCAGTGCTCAGTGATCACTGATCGGCTGTGCCGATGCGAGTGTCAACGGGAAGTAACGATGAAACAACTAAGCTCGTGACAAGGATACGATAATCATGCGTCTTACGCACCTGAACAAAAAGCCTAGACGTTCTCACGGCATATTTGGCGCGTGCGCTCGTGGTCGTCAGCCTGCTCCATTCTATCGCGGCGCCTTTAAACGCCTCTGGTATACTCATTGGATCAGGTAACTATGGCGCATCTTCTAAAGAACTATGTACTTCAAATGCCAGCCCATGCGCTTGGCTGTATCGCAATGACTGCTTGGGCCCGACAGCCCTTCCACGGCAAACACAGATGAACGTGCACCGGCTCTCTTCCTCGAACCACGTACGGACAGCATCAAGTCCGAGTCCAGAAACTGGTGATGTATGTCTGGAGATGGACAACATTATGGGAGCTGCTTGCCCTGATCGAGCCATTCGCTGTCGTTGACATGCATCGCGCACGTGATAAACAGCATGGAGCAGAGGAGCCGGTAGAACACATGCAGCATGCAGCCCGCTACAGCTACAGAATATGCACAACATGACTCAATGCAGTGTGAACATTGATCGAGTGATCGAATGCAGTGTGAACATTGCGCTTCTGATTGGATCCAAGCCCTGCCTGGTCTGTGTCTACAAACCAGCTGCGCTCATGTGGCAATCAGCCCAGATGGTGCTGCCTGGGGCCTGCTGCGGGCCTGCAGGTTATGGCTAAGAATTCGGCCACATTATGCGAATGGACTCGGAGGTTACAAGGATCCTACTCCTGCTCGATTGTGCCCTTCTCTTGCACATAGACA
>JALKAD010000052.1:6206-16449 GCA_024500015.1 Ulva compressa | reverse complement strand
CCTGTCACACGCCTGCGACCACACCAACGGCAACTGCAGGCGTCTATCTACCTGACAGCACTTCTGCAGTATGAACCCTGGACGCATATGTGATAGCTATACCACATTGAAGACAAATGGGAGCTGCTCCATACCAGGGAACCTCTTGTCCAACCCCTACCCGGCCGGCTGCAGTTCTAGCTCGTCTATGCTTGAGGAATGTGCAGCAGTCCCGAAAGCAGGTTTGGGAAAGAGTGTGCTTCCAGCCTCGGCCATTGTGGCATTGCACAGAGCTTCCAGCTGCCCATGTCACAGCTTCCAGCTGTCACATTGACCGAGAGCCACAGTGTTCTGGTCGACCAAGACTGACGTAGGCAAGGTGCTGGCATTGGCGCTGCAGGCGGCGCCATAGATCCAATTGACCCTGAAATTCGCAACAACACTGTCATTGGGTTAATTAAGTCTACCAACAGTGATTTTTGTAGGTGCGGCACCATGAAATGTCCGCAGTGAGGCGCTGATGTGTGTCTGAATGCAAGGCAACCACTGGTGTCAGTATTGGCCCAGACAGCATTTGTATGAGGTGTTCCATCCGCCTCCATTCGACCAATTAGATGAGCTGTTGTTTTTATGTATCGCGTTGGCCTGTCTCATTTCTTCTAAACTTTTGCAAAGCACGGTGCACCCCCAAGAGCTTCAAGCCAACTGTGATGGAAAGTGCGACAGGAGAGCTAACAAATCTCGAGCCATACCTTTCCATTTTGACTAGATTGGGCTATGTTAAGGCTTGCTCCATCACTCCTTGCAACAGGTAGTGCAGTTTATCAACATCTAGCTGCAATGGGGCTATTGCGGCTCGCATACCGGCTGCTGCCGAGGTAATACGTGTTTCCTCGCTGGCAGCCTCGGATAAGCGCTGCCGGACCTGCAGGCTCTTCTGAACAACCCTCTCCAGCTCAGAGTTCAGAGCAAGCATTCTGCACCACTGGATGTACTGCACGCCCTGTCCCATCCTCTTGCATGCACCATGGTACTAAATGCAGAGGTGCACACTGCGTACGAATGCTATGCTCCTCCGTCCTGAGGTTGGCTAATGTTGTGTTGTCAGATGAGGTTTCCTGCCGCACAAGGTCCAGTGCAGCAGACAAAGAGTTCAATTGGCCTTTCAACGCCTCGAGGTGCAGCGCTTTCCGCGCGTGATCACGTTGCAACCTGCATTTGCATGGTGTGCAGTCGCAGTATACATGATGCTGTCATAAACACAAGCAATTGCAAGGGCTAGCAAGGGACCAAGCAACTGTGGCACATGAAATTGCCAGCACCTTGCAGGATCGCTTTCGCAGGCATGCGGCTGCGTCACCTCCTCTGAGACTCTACCAGTTGCACACCGTGCACCATCCACCAGTGATAAGTCCCGCATCAGCAGCTGGTGAAGTGCGACATTAGGGGCTGTGCTCGCGACCCGGATCGAGCAGCAGGGGCAACGAGAACCACTTGTACTGGCGGTTATCTCAGATGTACATTTCAAGCATAAGCTGTGACCACAGGGAACTAACAGCTGCGGAGCTTGATCGGGCTGAAGCATGTGGTGCGAACAGGACGGGCAGAAGATGCTTCCATGTGAGTGCGGAAAGGTCTCAGAAGCGTGGGATCGAGGTTGGACCGAGTTCGAACGGTTCTCCACCAGAGATATGCTGGCTTCCGTGTCACAGTCGGCTACAGCTGCGTTTGAGTTGGATGCCGACTCACAGCGCCATGCAATTCTCCTCTTATTTATGCTACGCTGTACACTGTTCATCTCGGCATGCGCTTTCCGGTCTCCTGGAAGACATGGAGGACCTTGTCTATAATTGTCGCTGGGATGTGACGCGCTGCCTTCGGGTGCAGGTTCAGCGCGTTGAGACGAGATTGACTCTGATCGTGCGTAGTAAAACGACCCACATTATTCCTGAGCACTTTCACGGTTCAAGCACGTATAATAAAAAATCCACTTGTCACAACGATCATCAATATGTGCCCCAACGCGTTGCAACGTGGTCACACGTGGTGACTACCGGTGCACGGCAACCCACCACGCGCGATGCACACCGCGGTGATCACTTGCCGGGCGCACACACGGTTCACAGCTGTGCATTGTCAACCTTCGCGATAGCAAAAAGAATCCTGGTGCCACACTCGATGGAACGTGAAGCACCCTTCAATGTCAAAAACTGGCAGCATGAGCGTCCCTGCAAGCGTAGCAGAGGCACAGTGCAGCAACAGCTCCTCTTTTGTCGGAGGACTCGATGCAAAGGATCACGGACTCCAGAGAACGTTCAGGGCACTCTAAAACATGTCAATGCGGCCCAAATGTGAGCTGTGTAGAAGCATGTGGCTCGTCTTGGACTGTTCAGGTCATTCCGCTGGCTGCTCTTCAAGGCTGTATACATCTTATCATGAATTGTCGGTTTTCATATGCCGGATACATCATCCCCAATCCTGACCACATGTGTGCTAGCAGAATTGTCGCTGTAGATGTGTGCTTGCTTGTTGGCATGGTCGTCGTCTACCTTTTCGTGACGTGTAACACAACATGTACAGCTTTTCATGTCCATCATGGGGCACCTGTTGCATCATCTGCACCTATCGAGTGTGCTGCTATTGTGACGTTGATCGCCACAAGCTGTGGACATGCCAAACTTTGTTCCAAATGAGGATGGCATTACTGGTGGCGGTATTATCTCGAGATATGCCTGGCTTGCCTGCTTTCCCCAACAGCTGAGTCCATGGCCGCGAAGTAAAGCTTGCACCCTGATGGACGGTGTGCATCAGGGAGCTGCTAATTAGCGATTGCAGATGTGACCACGCGGGACACGCAGCACACGCTTTCTGTTTGCTTGCTACTGTGGCAGGCAACGCTGCAGACGGAGTTGAAACGCCCATCGCGCACGGAGCAGACACGACCTTCTTGTTGTAGCAGCCCCCAAATGAGGTGCCATAGCGATGATTGCCTTGATTGTGGCAGATCAGGATTTTGCCATGGCTGCGTCCACCTGAAAGACAGTACCGCTATAGATTGCAGGCACCCGCACGAAAATTGCAGGAGTTATCACACAGGCATACTTCAAACACGTGAAACGTAGAGAATGAGTATAACGTGGCTTGCCATAGAGCTGCTGTTGCAGCACGTTCGAACCAGTTCCGTCGTGACTGACGTCGCGACGTCGTGAGCATATCCACAGAACGTAGCAGTTCCGCAGCCCACCGCCAGAAGCAGCGGTGTGTGTGAGAGCCAGCTGCATCCATTAGAGAGACTTGCCGCTTGTAGCTCCGATAATTCTGCACAACCTGCTTGAGCTCGCTCGATGGAATCAGGGCGGCATGCGTGCTGCAAGCAAGACGCAGCTGCGCGCAGTGCAACATGCATTCACTGATCCTTGACACACATCAGAATGCATCCGCGGAGAGAGACTGTGGAAGACTGGAAGCAAGTCCTGGACACATGCAGCCAGAATGGTGTATTGGGCGCCATGAACTACACACACACTTGTGCAACACGTGTAGATATACTTGTCGTGCACAGATTCCACATCGACGATACTTTTCCCTCGACAAGCCTTCATCGCACGCTACTAGCCTCAATTTCTACTGCAAGGTACATCAATCATACAGCTACAGTACTTTGGCGTCGGTATCATGGTTCCGTCTTCGCGGCTGATGAAAGCTCGACAGAGGTTAGTGGCACCGTCACCTGCTCGGTTTCGGTCAGCTCCACGAGCGAATAGGCTACAAAGAACCCAAATATATTCAAGGTGAGTTGCTGACGCATCTTGTTCTCTCCTGCGTATGGTGATTCCCATGTATGCCCTGTCCCGCGGCGATTGAAATCGCGTCCTGCTCGGAGCGGCGTCGACGCAAACGCAGACAGTGCAAGCAAAACCGACCTCTACCCTCATCATACTGTGCATCGTGCCTGCGTGGGCTGTGTATGCTGCAGTGTGAATCGCAATCGGGCCCCGAACTTGTGCGCATGTATTGTTGCGACGGCCCACAGCCCGGATGGGACCAAAATGAGGTGAAGAACATGGTATTCTCGTCTTTAACCTTACTGCAGTATTAATTTATGGGGCGCATTCTTAGACTCTCATCCAAGGGGCCATCTCAGGCTATCATCCAAGAGGGCATCGCTGACGCACTCGAGCTCGCGTGCACAGTCCATTTGCCTTACCACTTGCACCTCCCTGAGGCGATCGTGGGTGCGAGAGAATTTGTCTGATTGCCGCATAACAGTCTTCTGCACTGCTGTAGCACTGCTTCCTCGCGCTGCGCGCTGCGCCAACGTGTTTCGGCGTGCGCATCGCGGTACCGGTTGGGATCACAGGGCGACCGCCAATATATTCAGCTTATTGCAGGCCAGTATCGTCCCCAGTCCATTCTACATTAGCTTCATCAGCGCTTGCTAGCCGCGGAATGACGCTTCGATTGCGAGTAGCCTGACGTTCAAGGCACGGGCCTTGCACGGTGACGCAGACCGTACTAGCTTTACGTAACCTTGCTGCCGTGCATGGTAGCCCAGAATCAAAGGGGGAAGTAGCAATCATATGTACCCGGACGGCTTCCAGCACAGCTGTTCATCATGCACAGCGAGACATCATGTGCGTTTCTGACGTAGCACTGACCTGCGCCAGCTTTTGCAGGGACATCAAGCGGCTAAGTAGTGCCCCCATTGAGTTTATCCATGGCCAGGAGGCCACTGACTACGTGAATCTGCACAATGCTCTGGGTGCTCACGGCATCCATATGGAGTGGGCAGTACCGGGTAAAGCCGCTGATGGAACATTTGTTCCAGACCCTGTCCTTGATGACCATTTCTACGACCCTGTTCCCAGCTTGAGTGAACGGCAAGTGCGGCCTCAGCCGGGATACACGCGAGATCCCGCATGTCGAGCGTCAAGTGCCGATAGCGAAGTCGTGGTCGCGCTTATACCACGTCCAATGCAATGGGCGTTTGCGATCTACGCGACAACTCAAGGTGCGGGCCGCCAAATATGCCAATGCTGCTGCCAGCATGCGGGCCTGCCCCAAGTGCTGGTCAACATCACATGTCAACCGCGCCGTCTGCAGATGATGCATCGATGCATTGCCATGAGATTCTTGCCTCTGTGTTCTACCACCTTGTGGAGCATAACTCTGTAACGTTTGTCATACCGCATCTTCTGCAGATGAAATTTTCGGCGTACTGACCAAGGGTGGCTGCCATGAGAGCGCAAAGCACATGTTTTGGGATGGGCAGCTGCAGAGTGATGTCATCAGCATCTCCAGCGATGACTTCACAGCACAAACAGCCAATGCGATGGCAGATATCAGGGTCAGGTTCGTTCCAACACCCCCCCCATGTGCAGACCGCCCACACACTTCTGTGCACTGACTTCGGCAGCCGCCCCCTCTGTGATCATATCTGCGCTGTATACAGGAAGCAGTATTTCCTTGGGGTGGGCATGGAGGCCCAAGCGGTCCTTCATGTGCTACGAGGTTTTGAAGACACCGTGCCATGCACAGGCACGGGATGCCCTGCCCTGATGATGACAGGGTATGTAACCGACAAAGATGAGGTAGTCTTCCGGGAAATAGAGCCAACGCTGGCCACGCCACCAATCGTCACATCATGATCTCATACCAGGACGACCTGAATTCGGTCCCCAACTGCCTACAATTTCATTCTGCAGCCAGGCCAGCGCCTGCTACTGCCACGACCACACGCAAGATCCCCTGATCCTCCTCCAACATGACCGGTTGCAAGCCGGATCATCCGCTCAGAGCCCGAGCATTGCCATCCAAGAGGATGAGTGCAGCCGCTTGTGCCGGCTCATTCATGCATCTCACATCAGCAAGGGCTAGTGCTTGCACAAAGCCCACAGCTGCCATCGCTCAGCTGCCGCGTCCTGGAGCGGCCACCATCCCTCTTCAGAGCCCGCCGCACCCGACCAGGCATCGCCGCACCTAAATGTGCGAGCGTGCCGATCCAACGCACCATCGCATGTGGTGCATACTACTGTTGCGGTGCATACAGACGATCCACTCTCACTCAGCCCCCACAGTCTCAGGACCGGCTCGTGCAGCATGTCAACTGGCTTGTCCTCTGGTATGCTGGATTCATTGCCAGTCCTGTTGCTGGAAAGAACGCCAGTGTCACATCGGCCAAATCATAGTGAGCGCAGTGTGTGTAGCCTGGGACGAGTGGTCCAACATCACCACACGAGCAAGGGGTTGCCAGTGCAGTCTAGAAGTGCCATGATAATATGTTTCTGCGCAGCACTGTATTGAGTGCAGACAGTCTACATTTCTGAGTACACACAGTTGAAGGTCTGCTCGATTTGCAACCCTTGCAATTCCGGTTTCCATGTCTTCTTCAAGTATCAGTAAAGCAAGCACTAGTGTGGTGCCAATCGAGGTGTAGGCTGCAGTGTTGATCATGTTCTACGGTGTGTGGCTGAATGCGCTACAGTGGCACACATCATTCGATGGAGGATGATCTTGCACTGCGGCGGTACGAGCGTATGCTTGCTGGTACCATGGCACGCCGTTGTAATCCAATCGTGACTGCACCTTGCTCCTCCATAACTGGATAGCACATCAAACGCATCTGCATCAACAACAGTGCAAATGGCCGACGCAAGAGTCCTCACCACAAAAGCTGAATGTCATACATAAGTGCAAACTTGTGCCAATGAAACATGCATGGTAGTCTACTCTTCACAGTGGCACGATGTCCACACAAAGACAATTCTGCAGTTGCTGATCATGACACATAAACGAGATGGGAATCGCGTGCTTTTCGTGTTGTTCTTCGGACATGCAGGGCTCAAAGTTGCCCTTCCTCTATGAGCTCATAGCGCAATTCCTCCATTGAATCATTGATAGATCTGACCGCATCTTCAAGCGCTGCTGTGGACTGTGCGCATGCGTCGTGCCATTCTTGTTCTGTGACCTGAGCAGGGTCCGACAGAGGGCTTGTTTTGCTGTTGGCATGATGACAACAACTGTGTGCAGCATGCTCAGTTTCCCCTGCAGTACACACAGCAATAATGCATACGTGGTGGCACGGCAGCTTGGCCAATGACCTACATACCACCCAGAAGATCAATCAAGCAGCAAGGGACAAGCCTGCAAGTAAAGGGTTTCCCACACTCCAGGCTGCTTCCCCGCCATTCTGCCATGGGAGGGTCTTGAAAGCTTGAGCTTTCCGCAGAGCCTGCAAGCTGATTGTTGCCTGCAGCTTGGTTCTTTCATTCTCTTGGATCTGTCTGACGGTCTTCGCAAGCCCAGTCTGCCCTTGACTGGTCAAGCGTTCCTCACATGCAATCACCTTCCCTGACGTAGTTTGAAATTCTTCTGTAAGCTGTGGCAACAACTTCAGGTACATGGCTTCCTGCCCCGAATCGCACATTTCCCGGAACGCTGCACGGCAAGCTGTTTTGTGGCATGCTTCAGCAAGCCGGGGGGCTGCTTTTCATCTGGCCAGGTGACAAACGCAATGGTGTTGACCGAAACAGAGACATGCGCACACGACAAACCTGTCTGAAACGCTGCATATAATTGTGCCCTCCGCGCCTGAGCCTGAAGAACTTCTTGGACAGCCTCAATTATGGTTGGGTCGACAGTCATGTGCAACGATATGCAGCGATGTGATGGTTGCGATGATCAGGTCTGAGCAAATTCTGTGTTCTCGTATGTATTTGATCGTTGCCACTTCCTGACCTGCTCACGAACAAAAGCCTCTTTGCCTTGATAAACGAACAGTTTATTATCACTGAGGTGTTCAATTATGATCTTCTTCCTGCAAGAGCGGGCTGGATCGTGAGCGACATGCGCCTGGTGGTCCACGGTGGAATTGAGCAACACTTCATGAGCAGCATCTCCCGCATCAAAACATCAGTCATCTATCTACCCATGCACATTATTCAAATCTGGGGGGCATGCAACGGTCTGATCGCACCCGGGGGGCTGTTTTTCATCTAGCCAGGTGACATACGCAATGGTCGGGACGTCACTGCATCGCAACACATGTTGACCAAGCTCGCCCGGCAGCGCTGACACGAGATGATCAGGTAGGCGTTAAAAGTAAGACCTTGCACACCTTGCAACAAGTACACCTCGTAGCAGTTGTGCCATATGAAGAGGTCCGTGTACCGGACAGTACTTGCGACAGCTGACGGCAGAACTTTTGATCCATCACACACGTGAGATTTTATGGCGAGTCTAGGAGTGTCAGTTGTTCCGCAGCCCGTCTATCTCGAGATAGGTCGCTCCTGTAAGCAACGACGAACCCCCGATGACAATCCGTCGCCCTTGAAGACACGTATGGGGGTTGGATCCAATTGGATGCCGTTACTTGGTGCAAGCATCAGCGCACACGCAGTTGTCCTCACACGCTCGAAAACAAGAATGCGATATGAATCTTCACACAGACAACCGCATAGCCGCGAGGAGGCTCTTGCCATGCACAGACAATATGTGGCTGAATACACAGACCGCGTCATGTGTCAACAGCACGTGGTCGCAGGCATAGTTGAGAGCGCATGATGCAGCTGACACAATGTGACAGAATCGTGGCAGCCACCATGCGATAGAGAGGACAGATACTGCGACGCCCCATTCCCCTTTACATGCTAGCATTGCAAAAAACTACAGCTGACGCTGCAGGATTGTGGTACAATCGGAACTCCTACACTGCCGGTGATGCCCTCTCCTGCATGACCCATAGCCCCGCACAGCCCTCAGCTTCCGGATCTGTCTGTACTGCAAGAAAGTGCAGGCCCTTGCTGCCTTCCTTCGCTTGTTCCCAGCTCTTGGCCTCTGCCGTAGCCTCTGGAGAGCGCCGCCATGCCCCGTACCTATACCTGTCCCTTACCCCGGCCTCGAGCAGCAGACAGCAGCGGTCTGTGTCTGCCTTCATACATGCAATTTCAAGGCCGTTAGTCCAGGCCGCAAGTGGAACTGCGCGCCTGCTGAATACCGCAACACCTGGCACATTTGTCTCTGGTGAAAGTCCGAGATCGTCAATGTGTGGGACGATTGCCCCGAAGCAGTCTTGCTGCTGCACTGGAGCTACCTCTTCCATCAGCGCTGACAGTGGCAGCTGTACAAATGCCCACTGCTCTCCGCGGAGTGCATCTGATATGTCCTCTGGTGGTGCCAGATCAAGCTGAAACATTGTGCCTGCCTGCTCTGAATACCTTTCATCTTTCTTGTAGACTTGCTGGAGCCGCTCCTCGAGCAGGTTCATCAGAGTGAAGCATCGACGGCTTGGCACTGCTTTGATGTCCATGTCTGTCAGGGCCCTGGAAATGATCGTCGTCATCTGCCCACGGAAAAAGAGTACTTTAGTGGGCTTCTGCGCGCCTCTTTCTGCCAGGACCTCTTTGAGTGCTGCCTTGAGCTCTGTGCTGTTGATTTTGTTATTGGGAAAGTATTTGGCATAAACCCAGGACCCCGTAGGCTCTGTGATCAGAAGCTCCCACACTTTCTTCCCTCGCACATCAACCATGGGACGCGAGCAGAAGTCCAGCTCCCAGACATCGCTCTGCGGAGCCGGGTTGTCGATCTCTGCAGGCTCGACGCTGGCCGTCGAGCCTGCAACGCAGCTGGCACGTATGCACCGACGTTGCGCATCTAAAACAATTTTATTTTTGCGACTGAACTGGCGGTTGGGAGGAGTTGGACGAGCGTGAAAGCACACGGTGGTTGCTCGTCTAACACATTTCATGATTAGAGGCTCCGGGCGGTACAAAAACTTCACAAATCTACCTGCCTCGGACAAGCCACATAGTCTGTCAGCGAGTGGAAGTGGTTCATTTCGTACTGGCGCTCCTTCACATGGCATGCAGTTGAGGCTTCGCTGTACCCTACGTAGGGACGTCCCGGAGCTCGCGTTGGCTTCCGACCGGGGGTGTTCGCGAACATTCTGCTATGTCGCGGACGTCCTTCGCACAAATCCTCTGACAGCTAAAACTCGAATACTTCTCTCGCAGATCTGCGTGTGAGTGCGACCAAGAGAGAACGACTTTGGGCATATGAGTCAGTTTGCTGATATTGATCAGAAGCATCCCAACCGACCAGATCTAGCTAGCTACAGGGACGTGGTGGGGCCGGCGACAAACCGCGGCCGATCAGCGTATCCGACAAGCCCCGCGTGACCGCAGACGTTCCAGCTGCAGTAGGCCAGAAGCAACTGCTCCATGTGACCCCATCTCAACAGAGGCGTCGCCCGGAACTGCGCATGATC
>JALKAD010000510.1:0-12359 GCA_024500015.1 Ulva compressa | reverse complement strand
GTCCGCCCGATGCGAGGTCTTTGCGTCATCCCAGCTGCACCAGCTGTGTCTGTACCGCGGTGGCCATTGCTCTGCACCACACCGTCCCGCACCTGTAAGCGGCTTGAATTAATAAAAAGAACGTGATACACAGTGGCTCCACTGGGATGTGGCATGTGGCCGTTTGTGGATCCCAGTAAAGATGGGTGGTTGTGTTGCTAGCGCTGAAATCTCCGAGAGAGCACCGCTGGAGCCCACTAGTACTGCAGCAGCGGGGGCAACAACAAGCTGGGAAACATTCGAATCCCTGTAACCTTGAGGCAGAAAGCAGCAATACGCGCTGGGTGTCGGTGTGCATGTGGTCAGAAGTCTTGACTCAACCGGCACGCCCAGCCAGGCTGCTGTCCGTGTTGTGACTGCTGCAGCATGCACGAGTCGTCGGACGGGCATCCGTAGTAGCCAGTCGTCGAACATTAAAGACACATGTACCTGCGTGTGTGTGTGTGTGCATGCACATATGTGTGTTTGCTTTCATGCCGGCGCAATTTCGAACGAATTCGTTCTGGAATTTGCTCGTGCGGAGAGTAGCCTTGGTGCTTGCGGTGGTCTGTCTGTCTGTTGCCTCAGCTCTGCTGGGTCCTAGATCTATCACTGTGTAACACATGTGCCTGCCTGCGAAATATCTGATGTGATCCTCCGTCACGTGACCACGCCTGGTGGCCGTCGAAAGTTAGCTGGACATATTGATTTGAAACTGAATCAACACATGATTCCACTGTTTGCTGTCTGCGTGTCGGGTTCCCATATCAGCCAAACTCCTCACCTAATCCTGTTGCGTGCAGGGCACAGAAAACAGCCTGTACACGCCCCCCCCCTCACGTATATCCGCCACCATGTGCGTTGCGTGGTGCATACAAACACTTTTGCTAGCCGCTGCATACGCAGCATGCGCAGCACAGTCAGCCCCCCCACCGCGGCCAGCGCGCCCAGAACGGACGGGGCGAGGGATGCGCGTAGCGCGACTGCCGCCAGAGGAGCGGGCCGCGCGGCCACAGCGGTCGCCGCGGCAGCAGCATGCGCCGCCACCTGGGCGGCCCGCACGCATGCCCTCCCGCAGCGGTCAGCCAAACGAGCCCGTTTCACCTGTGATGCCGCAGGAGCCCAGCATGGCGCCGCCCTTGCAGATCCCAGTTGCACCTGTAGACACGATGCCTCCGGCCCCTGCCCCTCCAGAGCCTGCGCCACCTACACCAGCACCAAGCATGCCTCCGCTGCCAGCTCAAGTCATGCCACCTCCGCCTCCCCCGGGTTTGACATCCGATGCTGGTGCGCACACGCAGTGACAGGTAATCCATGAGTTCACCACTTGATATGCCCATGTTCCCGCGCATTTTCCATGGTCCCAACCGTCTTTCAACATAGACACACTCTGAGATTCTTGAACGATGCTGTGCGTTCCGTGCAAAGCGTGATGGGAACAAATCATGCCATGTGTTGTGCTGACTGCGTGTTCATATCTGCAAGGCAGTGGCACCCCTGTCTCCTACAGATATTTCCACCATCACCTGAAGAACTGTACCAGTTAGCCACATACTTGATGTGGGCTTTGTGTCAATGTATGTGCTGATCGCCATGTGCTGATTGCAATAGAGAGGTATGCTACACAAGGTGGTTGAACACAGAGGGGAGAAGTGACGGCAACGCACCGAACACATAACCACTGGCATGGCAGTACGCCGTGTACACACTGAAACACAAAAGCTTCAGTATTGGTCATTGTGGATGGGTGTGCCCATGCATATCGTTCCCGGTTCATTGCACAGTGACCTCTGCCCTCACGATGGCTACTCAGGCCATCTAATGCACGCAACGTACAGCGGAAAAAAACCTACTAGCTATGCAGAAGAGGGTGACCTGCGGCTTGTGGACCAGGTCGAGATCAATGGCTACGTGACGGGCGCGCTGGAGCTGTTCCAGGATGGGGTATTTGGGTCTGTCTGCAGATCCGGGTTCCGTGACTCGGAGGCGCAGGTGGCGTGCCGCCAGCTCGGCTTCGGCGGAGGCGGATTCCTGCAGTTTGCGACTTTCTCAGAAGACCTGCCGGACGATGAAGTCGGGGTGCGACCAGTGTTAAGCCAAGAATGTGCTCAGAACTGCCACAATGGTGACACTGCTCGTTGAAGCCGTGCTTACATGCGCTGTCGATCATCACCGTCAGCGCATCCACCGTTCTCGCAGTTGAGGGCAGCAGCTGCGGCCTCACTGCATGATCTATGGCCAGTGGGCACGGCCGTGGCACACCCAGACCTACTTCTGTGTATTGTAGGATCTTTTGCCTCCTGTTGTGTTTGAAAATCCGGACTGTACGGGCACTGAGACGCGACTGCAGGACTGCCCACAGGCAGAGTTCGACCCATACCTGGAATACGGTTCATATGCAGTCAGTGGCCGCAGCTGCACTGGCGACCTAACGATATTGGTGGCGTTCATCGCTTGCGGCACTGCTTCCGGACCGGGTGCGCCAAACAACGCTGTTGCAACAGTGTTAACGCTGTTACATGTGTGCATTGCTTGCCTATATACGTATCTATAACACAGGCAAACCTGCCAGTGAGAGGAGAGCCTGGCCTGCACACATCCCAGGAGTCATGTTGTCAGGAGACAGTGCTAATGAACGTTGATGCAAGTGGCACCATCTCATGTGTGGAATGCCTGATCTGCACCACCCTGGCGGCGCTGTGAGCAGTGTTTTGTAAAGTGATTCAGGCTGACTGCACGGCTCAGGCTGAATGCACATGTTTTCTTATGCAGCTGCCGGAGATCTTCGATTGGTAGGCGGCATCACGAGCGACGATGGCATGTCCCAGACTGGTCGCCTGGAGGTGTTCAACGAGGATGGCTGGGGTAACGTGTGCTCCCGCCCTGGGTTCATTCGGCGCTTCCGGGGTGAGGATGCCCAAGTCGCATGCCGCTCGCTTGGCTTCGCTGATGGTGCCGTTATTGCACCCGAGGTGCGCTTCGGGCCGTCCAGGCGGAAGGTCTGCTTGCCGACTTGAAGTACGTACAGTGCATGTGCAGCATGTGACATGACAGCGGCGACTCCTGGTCTCTAGCTTTTCATTCTTTCGGTCGAAGAGTCATTCACATCTGGCGGAATTTTGTATTTCTAGCAGTGAGACTCGATGCCGCCGACGGTGGTGCTTGTAGCCATGCAGACACATGCATTGTCTCTGCGCCATCTCTCATGGAAACATGGATTGCCTTGATCCAGTCAACATAACCTTTCAAATCATTTATGTCTGTGGCAGCGGCCAGGGTCGCGTGGTCATCGTCCAAAGCATCACGTAAAACGTGTGTTAGGTGACATGTTACTGCCGTCATGCTGTGCTGGTCCAGTGTAGTTTGGCAGGCCTACATAGCATAGCGACTTCATGTGGAATTGTTTCTTGCCATCGCCGCCTTTCGTGCAGTGGTGCAGTTGCAGGACGGAAGCTTTCAGATCACTTGCAGGCCCTTTCAGAGTTGATGTGCGCACCGATCGGCCGCGTTCACACTGTGCTTTTCAGGGGTTGCACTACTTGTGCCGGACATTCACCGCACTTCAATGCAGTCAGCTGTGTGACATTGTTGCAATACTTGTCAAGTGCCGGTGGTGCGCAGTGATGTAATATTGTAGATATGTTTGGTGTGTGCTACACGGGGATCAACGCAAGAGTCCAGCGGCGAGGGCAACAGCAGGCAAGCACACGACCAGACGCCTCAGGCTGCAATCAGGCTGCAATATTAATAAGCAGCAGCACGTACAGCTGCAAAGCCACAAACGAACCGACACACCCGCACACCAGCGCACTGCACCACCGCGTCAACCACGCGCAAGCCACGCACCCAAACTGTACGCACTGCGTGCCACCGTCCGCCAGCAGGCCCGGCTGCCTCCACTCTCACTCCAGCACTGAGGCAAGCCTGTTGGATTGCCCAGAATCCACTCTCGGGGGAGCAAATTTCTGCCGCCCGTCTGACATCATTGAGGTGGTCTGCAGCTCAGGGCCCGATCCGGGTACGTACTATCCGTGTGAAAAGTGTGCGTGTCGAACTTGATATGGCAGAAGAGCGGAGCCTATCAATGAATGCAGCCGGCCATATGCATAACCGCAGCATTCTCATATCGTGCACAGCCGCTGGAGTAGGTCACAGATTGCAGTACCAATATATTTGGAAACAGCAGCGTCGAGGTTTTGGTACGCAGGGCATGAACACAGTTCCCGTAAGGGGACTCCTCTCTTTATGTTTTTTTGGGGGTGTTTGTTTGGTCTGTTTTTTTCTTCCTTTTTAAAAGATAATATTCGAAGTTCGCGATTACTCATGTTGGCAGGCGTGAGTGGCCACTTGGGGGTGCGGCTGTGCGTTTGAAATCGTTGCACTGCCCTGTCTCTCCGTGAATGCAGTCGTGGTATCCTGTCCATGATCTGGAACGTAAAACTGACAGAGACAGGGCGTATTGTTTGCAGTTCATCTACCACTGTGTTACACAGTAAATTTAATGTAAATGTAAATTGAACAGTGATAGTTCTAGACCCAGCACCGACGAGGCAACAGACCAGTCAACACGCAAACAGACAAACCATCACAAGCCCCAAGGCCACTCTCCGTACGAGCAAATGCCAGAACGGACCAGCGGCGGAACGGAAGCAAACACTCACACAACTCACTGTGTAGATCACTATTCTGATCATGCATGTGCTTCTGGCCAGATTGATACTCCGGATCCGCACGGCATTCAATGGCAGGGTGGGTGCAGACCGGGATGGCAACCTGCGGTTAATGGACGGCGCATCTGGCCCTGCATACGAGTACGGCCGCCTGGAGATCTTCATTCGGGGCTTCTGGAGTGCCATCTGTGATAAAGCGGGCTTCACTCCGGATGCCGCACTTGTGGCGTGCCGAGCTCTGGGCTTTGACGGCGGTGCTGCTCTGCAGTTCCCTCATCCGTACTCCATCACTGAGAGCGAGGTACGCTCCAGATGCATTGGCTCTCACGCTCTTGTCTGCCTGGTTGCCTCGCGTGTGTCGAATCGATTTCGCAGCGAATGAAAATCTTTATAGATGGCGCTGTCGATAACAGCATGATACCAGCTATACTGGATGCGGAACGTGCCATGCACGGGGCGACAATGGTGTGAGGGCGTGTCTGGAGACCATGCACCATGGTCGCATCATGCCTTCTTTTTCTGTTCAATTGCATCAGATGATACCTCACAGGGGCCGGGCCACGCGGCCCCTGCCGTAAACACCAACTGACATATCATATGCCGCATGTGAGGTCGCCTCCCACCCCAGCCGAATGTACCTCAACCCAGTCTTTACCTCTTGCATGTGTAACTTACCTCGCCGATTTGATAGAGTGAGTCAACGCCTTTGCACCGTGGGCTTGGCTTTAGTTGTTCGCATGGAAGGAGGGGCTCTCCGTGGGCCTGCTTGTGGGATCTGAGAACACGAAGTGTGCCCTCCAGCTTCGTCAAAATGGTGCCAACGACACGGGCCTACAGAGTAATTGCACAATACTTGATGCCTGACCTGTAGTATCCTATCTCGATACGGGCTGGCCACTTTAGCAAGAAGATTTGTGCACGTAGCACAGATGGAGATGTTGCCATGTGCACCTGCAGCTGGTTTTCGTCTACGCGCCAGCCGCATGCCAATGTGGACCTCATCAATGATTGATGACTGGAATGCAGGTCCTGATAGCAGACATTCCACCTGGCTTGTCAGCCGTGGACTGTGATGGCACGGAGACATCTCTGCTTGAGTGCATTTCTGAAGACAACCCCGGCGGAGAGTGCAGTGTGCGCCGCAGTGACGCAACAGACGCTACCGTGCTAGCCTGCGGCATGACCTCAGCAGGTGCACACCAGATCCACGCTGTTCCTAGTTCATGGCGGTTACCTCTCGCCTGCAGCTGGAACACTGCTAGTTTACTCTTGTACGGGCTTTCAGGATGCCACCGCGTACCACCATTTCCAGTACTGGCTCGTGTCCACCACCAATCGCCGCTTGCTGCCACCCCCCCCCCCCGGCGCTAGCTGCGACCGTTGCAACCCATGCAGACTTTAAGCGCACAGTGTAGGGTGCATGCACAAGCTGCACGAGATTTGCAGTTGTTGCCGCAAACTGCCGCATTACGGCTGTTCAGGATTAACGAAACCGGACATGCCACCGCACCGGCGACAACCGGTCGCCACAGAAGCGCGTCGACCTCAGCTTGCAAGTGTAATGTGTTGCAGGCTGCCCCACCGCCGCTCCGGTGCAAGGTGATGTCCGCCTCCGAGGCGGCTTTGGAACGCCGTGCGACCCCCTGCACTCTGGCATTGTCGAGGTCTTCAACGCCGGCGAGTGGGGCGCCATCTGCGACCCACTGCGCTCTCGCTTCTCTGACACCCTCGTCGCCGACGTCGTCTGCCGGCAGATCGGCTTCCCCCACGGCACCCTCGTGGACTCCCTCATCACCCTGCCAGACCAGGTTTTCGATTACTACTTCACGGATGACCTCACAGAGGAGGCGGGCGAGCCCCAGGAACGCTTCTGGCTTGCCGGGGTTCAGTGCCGGGGGCCGGAGGCGCGGCTGGTGGACTGTGACCTGGGCGCGCAGGGCTTCCTGGAGGGTGCGGCGGCGGAAGAGGTCGGCAGGGCGTGCAACTCGCGAGGGCCACCAGGGAATCTGCCACGGCTGATAGCCGCATGCCGGCAGTTTGCTGTGCCTGAGGCTCTGGAGGAGGTTGTGACTCCGGGAGCGGGTGCGGGCACCCCCGCTAACTAGATCCAGACTCAAACTTGCTGCGTTCAAATAAAACATCACTGTCGATCTCGGATAGGCAGGCACGTGGCACACGGAATTGACCGTGGTTCATTCCACCAAATGACTCAAATTGATTGTGGCATGCGGACTTGGCGCAGCGAGCCGGCTGGGCATTGGTTGCCTGCTGCAGACAGTGGCTTGCAGATGTCAATTTATGGTTTTTGTCGCCAATGCATGCCACACGTTTGTTCGGCGCTGGTTACACATGTGGCTGCTCCCGGATGAATCGTTGATGATTCCTTCAAGTTGTGAACTCGCAAGTGCGCCTGCCTTCAGGCCAGCGTGTTTGGTGAGCCTGACGTTCCTGTGTCACACGCCCGCAACGGTGAAGACGCTGTTGTGCAGAGGAGGGTGCGCTGCGGCTGGTCGGGGAGACGAGCGTCGCAAACTGGCGCGTCGGCCGCCTGGAGATCTTCTTCGAGGGATCCTGGAGTCAAGTGTGCAGCCTGCAAGTGTCCAGCGTTGACGCAGACGTTGCATGCCGTCAGCTTGGCTTCACGGCAGGTGCGACCTCGTGTTGAAACTGCCCGTAGGCGGAAATGGTTGCCTGCAGATTGCACGGCGTAGATGCCCTTGTGGTATGGACCTGCGGTGTATCTGCTGCGACGCAGCATCTGCTGCCAGTACACCAGCATTCCTATGCCAGTTGAAGCAGTCCCCACGTGCCGCGGATGGCACGTACCGGCCCGGAACGCTGTTATGCATGCGCTGTTAGGCAACAACAATCATTTGTGGATGTGGCAGCAGCTGGTGAGCCACGGAGCGTCAGGTATCATCTTTGCAACCTGCAACCCAGGCTGCGCTTCACTTGCTCGTCCATGGCATTGGCACTTTGTGCCATCATCGCGAGCACTGCCTGGCGGTTTCGTGCATGTGACGGTGACTGGTATTCCCGTCTCTGACGTGAGAACACAAAAGTCGTGTGCTGGTGTCGCATCACACATATTTGTGTGTCGCTTTACACATGCTCCTGGCTTATTCAGGGCACGCATCTGCATTTCCACGTATGTTGTCTGTCTTACGATTTGCTGTGAATTATTTACATAACTCATCGGATGCGGGCAACGTACCGAGTACTCATCGGATGCGGGCAACGTACCGAGTACTTACTAGTAACATAGGCGGTGGCAGGGCACTGCCTACTAGTAGGCGGCGTAATGAAACCCACAGTGACCAGGGGTCTCATCGCGTATCCCGGTAGACAGTATGTGCAGGCACACAGAACTCGGGCGTTGCGGAGATCATGGATCCCATCAGCGACCTGGTGGTGCCGGAGGTGGCACTCACGCTTGTGTCGCGCGCCTGCTCGACTGCCCCGGAGATGAGGAAACGCCAGGCATTACAAACAACCGGCGGTGCCTGGCACCACCGTTCTTCGGAGGACTGGAGCTCGCCTGTGTTGCTTCTCCGGTGGAAGGTGCGGCCTCCCTCCACAGGCAGGACACCAGCGTGTTCGTCTGCGGTTGATTCCTTCCCAGTGCCCCCTGCCTCGCACCAGCTGCAGCTGCTGCCCCCGACAGTGCGCCACGTAGCACACTGTGCGACAGCAGCTGTGCTTTTGATTCAACTCAAAACTGATTATTTAAAAACGGCCTGAGGGTCCTGATCTGCCCCGGACAGGTCGCTCAGCTTCAAGTCGCCTGGGTTTTTATGCTCCCTGTTGTGCACTTGCGCTGACAAAGGAGTCCACAGGGAAGCTTCTGCACACACATGTGGCAGGCGTGTATCAACGTGAGCACGACAGGCATCTATCAACATGAATGCGAACTGCGCCGGTTGGAGCCTCTTTCTATGCATCAGGAGGAGCCGCACGCCTAGGGCCTGCTGCACCGCACCCAGGACCTGCAGCTGCACTGCTTCCCTGGGTGCTGCTAGAGCCCTGATATATAAATTTCAGCGTGACACTTTGAGCACGCAGCGACAAAATGTTGCTGCAGCCACGACACACAGCACACAGCACACAGCATGCATCATGCATCATGCAGCACGCAGCACAAATCATGCATCATGCAGCAGTCGCAGCATCCTCGGCGGCCAGAGCGCACCGCCTGCGTCCCTGTGGCACACACAAGCCCCGCGGCGCTGCTGGGTCCTAGATCTATCACTTTGTAACACACAAGCCCCGCCCGGTGGCTGGGCTAGGCCCCAGTCATCCGTGTTGATCACCAGGTGTTGATCACAAGATGATTTGATCACCGGTTGTGGTGCAGGGCAAGAGGGCGGGCTGCGGCTGGTTGGCCAGACCGAGACCGGGGGACGCATCGAAGGCGTCCTGGAGGTCTTCCATGCGGGATCCTGGGGAACAGTCTGTGCGGAACGTAGATTCCAGAGGCGCTTCTCAGAGGTGTGCATCACCTGCGACCGCCCGCTTTGCAACCAGCAGGCTGCGACGACCACCAGGTTGCCATCACTTCTGTCCTGTGTGTTCTACCACCTTGTGGATTACCCCCGAAACGTAATCTCACCATCAAGCTGCCGACCACTGCTGACAATCGGCAGGCTGTGTATCCCCCACGATCAACGAAGAGAACTCATTTTTTTGCAATTGTATAGCGCCTTGCATTGACGCGTCATATGCTCGTTTTGTATCATGCTACCACTGGCTTGGGAAAGGCACACACGCAGTGCGCAGAGATGTGTAGACACGGCTGCATCGCAGTGCTGTACGTTGTGGCCACTGGACACTGCCCAGGACTTCACATGTGCAGTGATGTGACACAGAGCCCACGCAAGAAGCACGCAGCACAGCACACGCATGCATGGATGCCCCATCCACTATTCAGCAGCATCCAGTAGATGTTCTACCTCTTTGACAGCACAGGATTCACATGTGCACATGTACCTTCAGAATGAGCATGCATGCATGCTAACGCATCTGGCGACCAGCATGTAATTTTGGTGGAACATTGTGTAATCCCGGCATGACTGGTGGTGCAGAGGGCAGCGAGGGTGGCGTGTCGGCAGCTTGGGCTTCCTGCGGCAGGCGCTCTGTTCGAGGTGGCTGAGGCAGCACCGCCGGGAACTGCCCGGCCGCCGCCGTGGCTGGTGGAACCACGCTGCGTCGGATCCGAGGGCCGGCTGACGGCCTGTGATGGCGTCGCCTTTGGAGACATCGTGGAATGCACTGGGGCACAGCGCCTCGTTTGTGCCCCCTCTGGCTGATCGCCGCCGTATGCGCCGCACAGCCTCCGGGCAGGACCACGCCTTTAGAACGCGCCAGTTGGAAACGCTAAACTTGCATTTTTTGTGAGAGAAGATTCATGATGAGACTGGTGTTTAAGGGGCGGCGCAGCAATGGCCTGTGTGCAGGTGGTAGGCGGATGGATCCAGTGTCATATCTGCAGCTGTTTGTTGCCCTCATCTGCATGACACCGAGGGCACAAGGTCTGCCCTGTGGACACTCCGTTCTGCCGCGGCTGGAGGTGGAAGTGTTGGCGGTGCGCCCGCCAGCAATCTGCCAGTGCATGAGGTTTGCTCAATTTGGATTTAAGACCATAACCTTCATTTGCCGGCGCGGGTGAGCCGTGGTCGTGGTTGTTCTGCGAAGCGTTGTGGCACGCTCGCGGAGCCAGCCCCATTGCTCTCATGTGCCCGTATTGGTACATGCCCGATTGATTTTTCATTACTACTGTATTTGAATACTCATGTGTGCCAGCACGGTCGCACGCATGTACACTTGCGCATGCGTGCCTGCATGGCTAGGGGAGAGTGGGGCTAGAGGGGTGGAGTCTCGCATGTCTATCGTGTTACTCGGAGATCAGAGCAAGAGCCTGGCAGCGAAAACAATAGCAAGCAGAGCAGCGGTCAAACCTATGCAAGTAGGCAGAAACATGCACACGCGCCCAAGCGACAACAAACGCACTCAACCGCTTACTAGCTAGCGCACGGCATAACCGCACCAACCGGGCTAAATCCACTTTTGATCACCTCAACAGCACGCCCGACCTCCTCTACTCTCGCACCCTCCAACTCCACCCACCACCTGCGCCACTACACACAGTCTTATCCAAGAACTCGCCCGCCCGCGCACCGTCATGCACCACATGCGTGCCCGGGGGCGCGCGCCCCCCAGTGCGGGGCAGACCGGCCATGCGAGGGTGGCATGGCGGAGTGGGCAGGGCAAGAACACGCAGGACGCTCGATGAAGAGCCCCTCGGCCGGCCATGACCAAACATGAGGAAGCAGGGGCAAGCGAGCGCGACCGCATTCGGGCCAGGCTGCTTCCTCGGCGACCGCAATCCCTAGCACGGCGCATCGGCCAGCGGCCGCCTACAGTCAATCCAAAGGGAATGTGAGGATAGGCAGCATCGAGGAGGCGCAGCGAGAACCGGGTGCGTTATACCGCGGCAGAGTGTGGTGGTCTACTGGTAGATAGGTCACATATGGCATTCTGCTAGAATATATATGCACCTGGACACATCCCCAAAGGCCGCTGCAAAGTCAGCAATCTCATCCAGGAAGGCAAATGCACTTTTGCGCACATGGCCAACGTCAAACGCGACTGGGACACGAAGCGGCATGCGCCCGTACCCGTGTGGCCGTCCTTGGTGCATATCGTCCATCAGCTGCGCGGCAGCGCCGTGCATGCCCGCCGCGGCAACGACCCGGTCAGGGGCCACCGGACAGGTGACACACACATCGCCCACGACATGGTTGAATCGCATCATGAAGAGCCCTTACGTTTTGGAACCTGCCGCGAGCGGGGGGGCAGCGGGCGGGCGCAAGCCTCAGTCGCGCCGTCCCGGCCACCCTTGGGCCCCGTGCGGGGCAGAAGCCGCAGCTGATCAAAGACCTCGGGGACCCCCAGCGGCAGGGTCTTTAAGCCGGCACAGTGACGCGCCCTGGGGATTCGGGCGGACCGTCCTCCTCCGCCTCCACGGCGTCCGAGTCAGTGGCGGCGTGGACAGCTGCGGTGCCAGCGTACGAATTATCAGGGGGGCGCTCACTCAGCTCTATGGTACTCCCAGTCCTGTCGCGGACACCAGAAACACCCCAGACTGACTTTGGGAGCACTGTAGGGCATAACTAGGTACTCTGGGAAGGGCTGCGGGCTTGTTTTGGACGTTTGGGGAAAGTGGTACATTTGGGCCAAAAACGTCTCTTTGTTTGGGGATTTTGGACAAATCTTCCCAAACTCTCTGACAGTGCTGTAACATGTCCCAAATGGCCTATGGGCGCCCCAAACTCGGCTACGGGGCACACGAATGACATCTCTCTATTGTTTGGTGTTTAGTCTCATTCGTTGGCTTCCTGGTGTGTTTTGTGAGATAGATGTCATTCGTTTGTGCCCAGTCGCAACTCTGGCGCGTTCCAAGTGGCCATTTGGGACATGATACAGCACTGTCAGAGAGTTTGGGAAGATTGGTCCAAAACACCCAAATACAGAGACGTTTTTGGCCCAAATGTACCACTTTCCCCAAACGACCAAAACAAGCCCGCAGCCCTTCCCAGAGTACCTAGTTATGCCCTATAGTGCTCCCAAAGTCAGTCTGGGGTGTTTCTGTTGTCTGCGACAGGACTGGGAGTA
>JALKAD010000509.1:0-12378 GCA_024500015.1 Ulva compressa | reverse complement strand
AAACCGGGCTCAGGGAAGAACTTTTCATGCATCTCGCGGTGCTTCGCCACACCCCGCACCGCCCCGCGCGGCTGGCCTGCTGCATGAAATAGGTAATAGTGTTCATGCGCTTCATCGCGGGTTGTTCTGCTTTGTGGTTCAGCACCGCGGGCTTAGACGTTATGTTGCTGTTGCTCGACGTTACCCGCGGTACTTCCCCAGACCACGCACAGCTCCGCGAGGCCACAACAACCAGTGAAATCAAGTTTAAGATATTCTTGCAGCGGCACGGGGACCAAGGTGGCCCTGTTTGATACCGCGGGCAATTTTCTTGCCATGTGATTGTGGAAGCGAGCCCGCACAGATCAGCCAGCTACCGCACAGGTTCAAGCTGCCTCGCACAGCTTGCTTATGTATTTATAAGTCTGTGCTGAGCACTGCGACGGCCTGGTGTGGGTTTGCACGAGTTTGTTTTTGTGGCCACGAATTCCCTCCGCCTTGGTCCGCGCGGAGTCTTCCGTGACCGCACGGCCCGATAAAGCACAGCATAAGGTGAGGCTAGTCTTTGTACCATCTGTGCGCATTTGTAGCTTCATCGGCGCCGTAAGAGCGGCTCACGAGCCGCTGCAGTGGCGCGCTTTCGCTATGTGTAGGCCTATACTTAGCTGACTCTCTATAGCACGGTCCTATGATTGTGATTTCGCTGAGTTGCAACTAAAGCTGGTTCATATCTCATGTTTCCTGAACGGTGCATCATCTGCTGCACTGTTTGTATTGCATTGGTTGCCCTGATCAAGAGCACAATGTCCTCTTGCAATCGTACAATCTTGAGCCTCGTCATTGACACCAAAATTCAATTCTTGCGCACGCAGATTGATCATGCTACGTATGGTGGAGAGATAGACATAGACACTCTGCACTTGGTGAGTTTCATCTGTGGTATGCTCGGTAGCCGGGGCTTTGGCCCAAGAGTCCATCTGGTTGCCATCGCTGTGAGACTGGGCCCGGCTGTGCCATGTTCTGTGCCATACCTCTCTTTGCACGTGTCGCAATTCATCCAATGCACATGAAAAGCCACTGAAACACGAGCAAAGCGCACTCCCATGTTGGATAAGGTTGCGCTGCTCATGAGAGCTCCTTGAAGCATTTTTCAGCTGCCTCAGTGTTACCACCAACAGCAGCCTCAATGTGCTCCCCCATTAATTGTCCCTGCTCGTCCTTGACCTCCCTGGCAAACGCCCTCTTCTCCACCTGCAGCGCCCGAAGTTAGATGAAGTGAACATGGCCTGCAACCAACAACAGGATGGAAGTCATGCTCACCTTGGTCTTGAAGTCGCCAACGGTTGCGTGTCTGAGCTTCAGGCCGATCCTGGTTTGGCTCCTCGAATCATTAGAGTTGTCCCCCTCTGTGGTGGTAGTGCTGGGTGCAACTCGTGTGATGGCCACCACGTCAACGATTCCTCGTTTCTATCAAGGTCATCTGGATTACAGTGAGGACAACGCTCCAGGAGCCCACTGCATGTGTGGCCTTTGCACACCTGCAGTGTTGTCTACTCAGCTGTGACTGCAAAAGTGGACACTGTCCATAAGCCATCGCAGCACGCCGCATTCCAATGCATGCTTGTACAAGCTGTTCCTAGTTTTGAAGGCTCTGCTGACCTGGCACACGCTGTCATACACCATGAAGTCGGGGAGTTGGTTATCATGCTTGGGGTACAGCTTCTGCTCCAGGAATTCAAGGATGTCGCGGAAATTACTGGATCCTCCGTTGGAAAGTTGCCCATCATCACGCCAACACATCCAAGACCAGCCGTGGCGCTCACTGAGCTAGGCTATGCAGCTCATTGCACTTGAGCGACCAACATAGGCAAGCTGCTTCGCAAAAGACTGCACAATGCACCACAGAGGAGCTGAACATCCTTGGCATGTAGTGCAGCTAGTGCCGATGTATATTTGTGTGGCGAGCACGACATGTGCAGATAAAACAGAAGTATCTCACCAACATCATGGTGATTCACCCAGCGCAGGTAATGGACCAGTTGTCAGCATCACTCATGGTGCCGCTTGTCAGCTGGCCCCGTGTCATCTGAAAGGATGCCCTCCTTCTGCTGATGGCTGCCAGAGGGCCGCACGATAGCTTAGCAAGGTCAATTGCGGCATGACAATCTGTCGGTTTGGCTTGCGTTTTGCCGTGACGGCCCAAAGATATGGCCGATCGCCTGAGCGTCGTGTTAGAAGCCGTGTAATATCTGCCGATATCTGCATCGTGTGGTAGGGGTGCGACTTGAGTATCCAATGGTCTGTATGCTGCATATCCATTGCAGGTCACCCCCACCTACATCACGGGGTCTATGTGCAGGTGTGCTTGTGGACGCCATCCCAAAGGTGCAGACGGCAGACGGCTCAATCACAACCGGGCTGGATTGGTGGGATGCCCTGGCACCAAAGGTTCGACTTGCAGTTCTGCTTGCAGGAAAGGAGCTCACCCCTGCGCAGGCTCGCGTCGAAATGTCTGGTGTTTGGACGATGATGTCAGACCTTCACGTCCAGGCAAAGTGGCTGCCCATTACGTTGCCCACAGACAGCTTGTGTCTCAACGAACACGTTCAGTACCAGATCCAGATGGTGGCTGAAGCTCTCGAAAGAGCAAGCCAAAAGCTGCACTGGAACCAAGTTGACCCGATAGATCCTCCCGAGACAGGCAAAGCCAGCGATCAAACTCCGAGTAGACAGGATCGCCTTGACCCTGTCAAAGGCCCAGAGTTTCCAAGCATGTGCGAAGCTACACATTCATTGCACAAAGGACCTGATGTGGGACCTGCACCCCAAAGCATGCCTTGACCAAACCAGCTCAACTGATCGTGAGGCGTTATGGGGCAAGCAGATGGGATTGATGTGACAGGAGATGGCCATGCTGCAGGCAACAAGGCGGGACTACCACTGCATTGAATCGCAACGCAACCCACAGTGCGGGACACTGAACGCGTTGCAGAGGCCATAGCCATGCAAGCTGCGAAGAATGCTTCTTTTCTCAACGCAACTCCCGTGACAGAGCTCCAGGAGCTCTTGTCCAATGAAGACGGCAGCATGACAGGCGCACGTGCTACAAATTTGTCTATCATCTGAGTTGGTGTGTGTGCCATCAATGCCAGCCTTTGCATCTGGGCAAATCCGGCCACATTTGCACGACGTGCTGTGCAGGCTCGCACCCTAGTCAATCATTCAAAGATCAGATTGATGTGAGCATGCTGAAACGTGAACACATGGACTACAAGATAGATGAGATGGAGCGCCGAGGCAATGAAGATGCTTCACCGCCCAGTGATATGGAGGTTTCACAATACCAGCTTGATGCAAAGCATGAGGCAGACCAACCAGCGGTGTTGATGATGCTGCAGCCGCAAGATTTGAACCTGTGGCAGGATCCTGAGCCACAAACGAATTGGTAAACAGTTCTGTCAATACCTTCAAACTGACCACAGCGGGAACAGCCAACCAGACACTTGCGTCTAGCATGTTCGACCGCAGCTGATGTCAAGGAAGCGCACAACACAGACACACAACCTGTGATGTGACCAGCCCACATCACAGGCCCCTGTGATTTCTGATGGGTACAAAGAGAACGATCATACGAGACATCCACCAAGTCTGCTGGCGACCGCACAGGAGGGAGCGCCAGGCCCCCATGCGAATTTGCCATGGATAAAAAACATACTTCAATTGCCCCCGCTTCTGAAGCAGTTTTGACAGTCGAGATGGTGCACAAAGACGATGATTGCCTCACGGAGCAACACAGAACCCAAGAGTTTGCCCCAGCAGCGACAGCTGCGGTGCACATTGACAACCCAGCCAACATGCGCAAATAACCAAGTTGCCCCCGCACTTGCAGCTGCAACTGCAGGGCTGAACCTGGAGGAAAATTCGCAGAAGGATCCACATTGTCTGCATGATAAGGAAGCAGCCGCAACCTGCTCAGCCTGCAATCTACCCCATAAACCCCGAAAGAAAGCATGCGTGACGTCATCCCGCCTGACGAGTGCAAATCTCATTCGTAAAATGACGCTGACAGCACAGTCGACCTGTTCTTTCACGCTGTGATGGCATGGAGGTCTTTGAACAGCAATCCGGAGAAGAAACAGAGAAGAATCGCTCACTGTTTCAAACACAAGAATGCAACCGCTGCTCGTGTCGCAACACCAGGACAATAGGGATCCCCTGACAGAAAGAAGAAGAAGTCGTCCAAGTCAGTCAACAAAAACAAGGAACAGAAGTTTGCTGAGTCAGTAGATGCATGCCAGGACACAGGTCAGAAAATCAACACGAAGGTTCTTCGTGAGTGCACTGACGTTGGTGGTTTTGCTGTACAAGCACGGTCGACCCGCCAGGCTACAGCTCAAAAGGTTGCAACAGGCAGCAAGCCTGATACAGAGTCTGATGTGCAGCATGGGCAAGTGGGCTGTCAGGATCACGTCGAGGCTGAACCTGCTGATGATAGCGTGCCAGTCACAACTCCAGTTCAGATTGCTGGAGGGGTTCCGGTCGATTCGAAGGTAACGCGGTCTTGGCGTGAGTGCAAGCCACCCCTGAGAATCCGAAACTCGTAACGAGGATTACGTCTGTTGGCACCGGGGGTAACTGCCGTGGGCTATTATGTCATCCTGTCTGTGAGTGTGGCATAAAGCCGAGGTGCAAGATGAGAAGAATAGGACTGTGCACTGTGACAAGCGTTATTCATCGAGGCATCGCTGCGGTTGTTGCTACGTTCATTGCTGGGCAGCGTTACTGACATGATTACTTCTGCATTCATTACCGCGGTGAAGCTTCGTGCTTTGTACCTTGTGAGTGACTCTTGAGCGCAGTGGTGTCTGCCTTCAGTGGCAGTGGGACAGCAGCCCCTTGTTAAAGCTAACACCGCAGTTTGTATCATATGAACTACTCTATATGTGACATATGAACCGCTGCGTGGCTAGTTAGCGTGCCAATGCAGATGCGAGGCGCCAGAGCACGTACCTTGCTGGGGCCAAGTATCACCGCATCTGGCCACAGAGCAAGCTAGCCAGGGCCTGCCAGGAACTCCAACACCTCATTTGGTATTTATGTATAAATCTTATGTATTACAGAGCCACGGGATGCAGTTCAAAGGTCCATTCCGCGTGCAGGGCACAGCGATCAGGAGCAGAATGATTGTACGATAATTGGCTGCAACTTTTCAAGCCCCCAGAAGCACAACTATATATCCACGATATTGTGCGGATCTTCGCAGACCTGTGCGGGCACGCCCTCGTCGGCGCGGGGCAGAATAATGCAACCGCCCATCGGCGCTCAACCACAACTCCACAACGGGGGCACCAATTGCCCGACAACCAAGCCACCTGAGCTTTATATGATGCCTATATGTTGTGCGGGACGCCGCCGAGTTGTGCGTTCTGCCTGTGACTACCGCGGAAAATGGGCCGATGCATGCGGAAAGTTCTTCCCTCAGCCCGGCCCTATCTCTACCACCAGGCTGGTGGATACGCTCCGCCTAAGCCGGCCATCGGAAATGTCGAAATCGGTTTTCATGGACACGGTTGCGCCAAGTCAGCTAGCAGTCAAACGGCGCCGCCTAAGGCCGTCAAACTTTGCATGTATCCAGCCAACCGGAGTCAGCATGGGCCTGGGTCGGTGGGAGCGCGTGGGGATGACGCCTGTGGCAACTGGTGGCGGTGGCAGTAGCGAGGCCTGAGGGCATGCCTTTACCGCCAATGAAAGCCCTTCAGATCGCAGCAAGCCAAACTGAGGGCGCGCAGCACCTTAATAAATAAATTAAAGAGCTTCGGCGTGGAGCTGTGTGCGCTTTGTGTTGGCGCCTGTGCTGCGTACCGGTGAAGTGGGCGTGGCCGACCCATGCTCCGAATAGTACTGAATCGCGTCGGGGGCCACGCCGTCTGATGAAATTGCATTTAAATGTTTATACGCATCCAATATCAGCGGTCTAACATATCCTGTTTAGCATCGGAGCCGTGTCACCATTGCTTGCACTCGTCAGTGTGAGTCGGATACCGTGCCGGCCGTCTCCGACGCCTTCGCCAATGTTGAAACAAGAAATGTCTTATATATCTCAAATGAGATGCTTTTGTTAGGCAACGCTGCAGGCAGGCGTGTCCAATCGACCGTTAGACTCGAGTAACAGGACCGACAGGTCGTGACTTCAGCCCGGGGTGACGCTCGGGTAGGTACAGAATCACGGCAGAAAATGCCTCAGTTGACATTGTGTCAAGTGTATCTAAGCATCTGAGGCTCTATACCGGTGCAGCGCGCTATTTTGTGTAGAAAAAACTCTGCGCTGCACCGCGGGAATAGCTCACACACTCGTACATTCACGGTGATCAATGATGAAGCAATGCACGCCCGCACAATGTTAATTATGGCAATTGTGAGGATATTGCATTATTTCAAGTCGCCTTGCGGAGTTATACTTTACGCAGGACGTCGGTCGAACGAGTGACACCTGGCTCGGTGCTGCGCTGATAACGCACGGATGGGCACCCCCTGATTCCAGCAAACACGCACAGAAGCATTTAATTATATATAAGATGATAGTTGGCGAAGCGATAGTGTTTCTAGAGTCTATGTGGGTGTGAAACTGGCCGATCCAATGATGAAAACATGCCACACACACTCACAGACCTGGATGAGAACTCCTCCATCCGTTGGCAAAGCAGCCAAGCCCACACGAAAGTACAAGACATTAGCTGAATACAGGGCTTTTCAGGGCCTTGTTTCATTAAGTCAGCATGGAGACAGGTGTTTGCAAAGTCGAGGTAGATGAAAAAAAATCTCGTTGCCACCTTAGACGGAGCGTATCGGTGGTAGTTCGTATGTTGCACTGATACTTCACCGCGGGCTATGACGAAACACCTATGCCGTATGACTGGATACAGGCGCCTCGACGAAAATTGTAAAGCTGCCCCGCGCACGTGCAGGTGGCTAGTCTTCGTATACTCGCCTTGTACATACTTAATTGTAGCACACCTGTACCAACGCCAGCAGAAACATGCACATTTCATACATATCCAAAAGCTTCTGCAGCCATGGAAACTTCATAAACACCCATCCTTCAGCGACTCCGAAACACATTGTCGAGTGTCCTTCCAGCCGAGGAGTAAACCGGGCTCAGGGAAGAACTTTTCATGCATCTCGCGGTGCTTCGCCACACCCCGCACCGCCCCGCGCGGCTGGCCTGCTGCATGAAATAGGTAATAGTGTTCATGCGCTTCATCGCGGGTTGTTCTGCTTTGTGGTTCAGCACCGCGGGCTTAGACGTTATGTTGCTGTTGCTCGACGTTACCCGCGGTACTTCCCCAGACCACGCACAGCTCCGCGAGGCCACAACAACCAGTGAAATCAAGTTTAAGATATTCTTGCAGCGGCACGGGGACCAAGGTGGCCCTGTTTGATACCGCGGGAAATTTTCTTGCCATGTGAGTCTTTGTATGAATGGAAGCGAGCCGGCGGGTCCCTCAGAGCTACACGTCCTTGCTCTCCCTCAGCACAGGAAGGTGTCGCAAGCAGACTTGGCGCCGGCGAGTGTCCACAGCTGAGGTTGGTCGGCGCATCTACCGTTGAGAAGTCTGGCGGAGCACTGCACGGCCTGGGTGTGGTGCTCTAACCCATGTGTAAGCAGTGTGTTAGGTGATCGCGTCTTGTGAGAAACATGTTATTCGCGAACGCTTGCCAAACTACGCGCGGAATCCCCCATTAGAAATCCGCGCGAGGCCCGTTTCCGTAACCAGAGGGCAACGGCACAAAAGCACAGCATAAGTGAGGCGATCTTGGACCATCGGTCATTGAGTGTGCTTCTGGTGCGTGTGGCCGTAAGAGCGGCTCACGAGCCGCTGCAGTGGCGTGCTTTCGCTATGTGTAGGCCTATACTTAGCTGACTCTCTATAGCACGGTCCTATGATTGTGATTTCGCTGAGTTGCAACTAAAGCTGGTTCATATCTCATGTTTCCTGAACGGTGCATCATCTGCTGCACTGTTTGTATTGCATTGGTTGCCCTGATCAAGAGCACAATGTCCTCTTGCAATCGTACAATCTTGAGCCTCGTCATTGACACCAAAATTCAATTCTTGCGCACGCAGATTGATCATGCTACGTATGGTGGAGAGATAGACATAGACACTCTGCACTTGGTGAGTTTCATCTGTGGTATGCTCGGTAGCCGGGGCTTTGGCCCAAGAGTCCATCTGGTTGCCATCGCTGTGAGACTGGGCCCGGCTGTGCCATGTTCTGTGCCATACCTCTCTTTGCACGTGTCGCAATTCATCCAATGCACATGAAAAGCCACTGAAACACGAGCAAAGCGCACTCCCATGTTGGATAAGGTTGCGCTGCTCATGAGAGCTCCTTGAAGCATTTTTCAGCTGCCTCAGTGTTACCACCAACAGCAGCCTCAATGTGCTCCCCCATTAATTGTCCCTGCTCGTCCTTGACCTCCCTGGCAAACGCCCTCTTCTCCACCTGCAGCGCCCGAAGTTAGATGAAGTTAGATGAAGTGAACATGGCCTGCAACCAACAACAGGATGGAAGTCATGCTCACCTTGGTCTTGAAGTCGCCAACGGTTGCGTGTCTGAGCTTCAGGCCGATCCTGGTTTGGCTCCTCGAATCATTAGAGTTGTCCCCCTCTGTGGTGGTAGTGCTGGGTGCAACTCGTGTGATGGCCACCACGTCAACGATTCCTCGTTTCTATCAAGGTCATCTGGATTACAGTGAGGACAACGCTCCAGGAGCCCACTGCATGTGTGGCCTTTGCACACCTGCAGTGTTGTCTACTCAGCTGTGACTGCAAAAGTGGACACTGTCCATAAGCCATCGCAGCACGCCGCATTCCAATGCATGCTTGTACAAGCTGTTCCTAGTTTTGAAGGCTCTGCTGACCTGGCACACGCTGTCATACACCATGAAGTCGGGGAGTTGGTTATCATGCTTGGGGTACAGCTTCTGCTCCAGAAATTCAAGGATGTCGCGGAAATTACTGGATCCTCCGTTGGAAAGTTGCCCATCATCACGCCAACACATCCAAGACCAGCCGTGGCGCTCACTGAGCTAGGCTATGCAGCTCATTGCACTTGAGCTACCAACATAGGCAAGCTGCTTCGCAAAAGACTGCACAATGCACCACAGAGGAGCTGAACATCCTTGGCATGTAGTGCAGCTAGTGCCGATGTATATTTGTGTGGCGAGCACGACATGTGCAGATAAAACAGAAGTATCTCACCAACATCATGGTGATTCACCCAGCGCAGGTAATGGACCAGTTGTCAGCATCACTCATGGTGCCGCTTGTCAGCTGGCCCCGTGTCATCTGAAAGGATGCCCTCCTTCTGCTGATGGCTGCCAGAGGGCCGCACGATAGCTTAGCAAGGTCAATTGCGGCATGACAATCTGTCGGTTTGGCTTGCGTTTTGCCGTGACGGCCCAAAGATATGGCCGATCGCCTGAGCGTCGTGTTAGAAGCCGTGTAATATCTGCCGATATCTGCATCGTGTGGTAGGGGTGCGACTTGAGTATCCAATGGTCTGTATGCTGCATATCCATTGCAGGTCACCCCCACCTACATCACGGGGTCTATGTGCAGGTGTGCTTGTGGACGCCATCCCAAAGGTGCAGACGGCAGACGGCTCAATCACAACCGGGCTGGATTGGTGGGATGCCCTGGCACCAAAGGTTCGACTTGCAGTTCTGCTTGCAGGAAAGGAGCTCACCCCTGCGCAGGCTCGCGTCGAAATGTCTGGTGTTTGGACGATGATGTCAGACCTTCACGTCCAGGCAAAGTGGCTGCCCATTACGTTGCCCACAGACAGCTTGTGTCTCAACGAACACGTTCAGTACCAGATCCAGATGGTGGCTGAAGCTCTCGAAAGAGCAAGCCAAAAGCTGCACTGGAACCAAGTTGACCCGATAGATCCTCCCGAGACAGGCAAAGCCAGCGATCAAACTCCGAGTAGACAGGATCGCCTTGACCCTGTCAAAGGCCCAGAGTTTCCAAGCATGTGCGAAGCTACACATTCATTGCACAAAGGACCTGATGTGGGACCTGCACCCCAAAGCATGCCTTGACCAAACCAGCTCAACTGATCGTGAGGCGTTATGGGGCAAGCAGATGGGATTGATGTGACAGGAGATGGCCATGCTGCAGGCAACAAGGCGGGACTACCACTGCATTGAATCGCAACGCAACCCACAGTGCGGGACACTGAACGCGTTGCAGAGGCCATAGCCATGCAAGCTGCGAAGAATGCTTCTTTTCTCAACGCAACTCCCGTGACAGAGCTCCAGGAGCTCTTGTCCAATGAAGACGGCAGCATGACAGGCGCACGTGCTACAAATTTGTCTATCATCTGAGTTGGTGTGTGTGCCATCAATGCCAGCCTTTGCATCTGGGCAAATCCGGCCACATTTGCACGACGTGCTGTGCAGGCTCGCACCCTAGTCAATCATTCAAAGATCAGATTGATGTGAGCATGCTGAAACGTGAACACATGGACTACAAGATAGATGAGATGGAGCGCCGAGGCAATGAAGATGCTTCACCGCCCAGTGATAAGGAGGTTTCACAATACCAGCTTGATGCAAAGCATGAGGCAGACCAACCAGCGGTGTTGATGATGCTGCAGCCGCAAGATTTGAACCTGTGGCAGGATCCTGAGCCACAAACGAATTGGTAAACAGTTCTGTCAATACCTTCAAACTGACCACAGCGGGAACAGCCAACCAGACACTTGCGTCTAGCATGTTCGACCGCAGCTGATGTCAAGGAAGCGCACAACACAGACACACAACCTGTGATTTGACCAGCCCACATCTCAGGCCCCTGTGATTTCTGATGGGTACAAAGAGAACGATCATACGAGACATCCACCAAGTCTGCTGGCGACCGCACAGGAGGGAGCGCCAGGCCCCCATGCGAATTTGCCATGGATAAAAAACATACTTCAATTGCCCCCGCTTCTGAAGCAGTTTTGACAGTCGAGATGGTGCACAAAGACGATGATTGCCTCACGGAGCAACACAGAACCCAAGAGTTTGCCCCAGCAGCGACAGCTGCGGTGCACATTGACAACCCAGACAACATGCGCAAATAACCAAGTTGCCCCCGCACTTGCAGCTGCAACTGCAGGGCTGATCCTGGAGGAAAATTCGCAGAAGGATCCACATTGTCTGCATGATAAGGAAGCAGCCGCAACCCTGCTCAGCCTGCAATCTACCCCATAAACCCCGAAAGAAAGCATGCGTGACGTCATCCCGCCTGACGAGTGCAAATCTCATTCGTAAAATGACGCTGACAGCACAGTCCACCTGTTCTTTCACGCTGTGATGGCATGGAGGTCTTTGAACAGCAATCCGGAGAAGAAACAGAGAGCAATCGCTCACTGTTTCAAACACAAGAATGCAACCGCTGCTCGTGTCGCAACACCAGGACAATAGGGATCCCCTGACAGAAAGAAGAAGAAGTCGTCCAAGTCAGTCAACAAAAACAAGGAACAGAAGTTTGCTGAGTCAGTAGATGCATGCCAGGACACAGGTCAGAAAATCAACACGAAGGTTCTTCGTGAGTGCACTGACGTTGGTGGTTTTGCTGTACAAGCACGGTCGACCCGCCAGGCTACAGCTCAAAAGGTTGCAACAGGCAGCAAGCCTGATACAGAGTCTGATGTGCAGCATGGGCAAGTGGGCTGTCAGGATCACGTCGAGGCTGAACCTGCTGATGATAGCGTGCCAGTCACAACTCCAGTTCAGATTGCTGGAGGGGTTCCGGTCGATTCGAAGGTAACGCGGTCTTGGCGTGAGTGCAAGCCACCCCTGAGAATCCGAAACTCGTAACGAGGATTACGTCTGTTGGCACCGGGGGTAACTGCCGTGGGCTATTATGTCGTCCTGTCTGTGAGTGTGGCATAAAGCCGAGGTGCAAGATGAGAAGAATAGGACTGTGCACTGTGACAAGCGTTATTCATCGAGGCATCGCTGCGGTTGTTGCTACGTTCATTGCTGGGCAGCGTTACTGACATGATTACTTCTGCATTCATTACCGCGGTGAAGCTTCGTGCTTTGTACCTTGTGAGTGACTCTTGAGCGCAGTGGTGTCTGCCTTCAGTGGCAGTGGGACAGCAGCCCCTTGTTAAAGCTAACACCGCAGTTTGTATCATATGAACTACTCTATATGTGACATATGAACCGCTGCGTGGCTAGTTAGCGTGCCAATGCAGATGCGAGGCGCCAGAGCACGTACCTTGCTGGGCCAAGTATCACCGCATCTGGCCACAGAGCAAGCTAGCCAGGGCCTGCCAGGAACTCCAACACCTCATTTGGTATTTATGTATAAATCTTATGTATTACAGAGCCACGGGATGCAGT
>JALKAD010000508.1:0-29620 GCA_024500015.1 Ulva compressa | reverse complement strand
ACAGGGTCAATCACAGACTCATCCGCAATGCGGAGCTCACCGCTGGGCGGAACATACAAGACATCCCCGATTTTGTCCGCCTCCGGCACCACACCTGAGGCCGGGTCGGCATCATCTAGCTCCTCTGCCTGTGCATCTGCCCCGCGCTGCGGCTCACCCTGCCCCTCCTGGCCCGAATCCCCGTGTCCAGCACCCTCCGTTGCATCGTTGCCCACATTTTTGTCCCTACCCGCTGCGTCTGGCCCGGCCGCTTCACCCATCCCGCCCACGTCGTCGGCCCTGCCTGGATCCCGCCTCCCGCCATTCGCCCCATCCCCACGACGAGCAAGGCTGCTCTGCGCGTGCGTAACATTCCCGGCGAGTTCCTGTGCATGCTGCGTCAGAAAAGAACGAGTGTTGGGGACCTTAGTGCTGGAAACGCTGGAAACGTGTGTGTGTGTGGTTACAGAGTCGGTATGCGCTAGTCATGCCAGTGGCACATCCGACGCACTACGAAACGTGTGCGTGTGGTTACAGAGTCGGTATGCGCTAACGTGTGTGTGTGTGTGTGTGTGTGTGTGTGTGTATGTGTGTGAGTGTACATGAAGATACAGCACACCGTCTCTGCCGAGGGAAGTAAGCTTAAGGGCGCAGCGCAGCACACATCACAAACAACGCAACCAGTCTAGATCTCCCTTCACACGCCGGGAGACACACTCACACGTACTGCAATACTGCACGCACGTATCCATGTATATCCCACAAGTGCATGCAGTCATGTGCGCATGCAGGGTGTGCATGCTGTGCAGGATGCAGGGTGTGCATGCTGTGCAGGATGCTGTGTTTGAGAATGTGACGTCAGCCAACGTGTTTGCGCTGGAGGAGTCGGGATACATTGCCGTGCTGCGCAACATCGGAGCGCCCAGCACAGCGTACAGTTTGGAGGCCCGGGCGGAGGTGCCGCTACCGGCGGTAGGGCCCGTGCCGGACGGCCGGCTGGAGCCTCTGGGCCCGACGGACCCATGGTGGACGACCCTTCGACAGGTGCGAAGTCTTGTGTGAAGTGTTGTGCGTTTGCAGTCATGATCAATTGTCCGCGTCAATTCGGCGTTTGCCGGGCATTTCATGTTTTGAATCCACACCATCCTGACGTGTAGGGCGTGCTGTGCTGGGCTCCGTAGTTTGAGTATGTGCTTCATGTGGCGGCGTGGTCTGCAGCGGGTAGACAGTGCTCCATGCCATTGGCAAGCATTAGAAGTGCTGCATGCATGTGCATCATGCATTACGCACAAACACACAAGGCGACCCCAGGTGTGAATTACAACGTGATAGATCAAGGCATCAGCAGCGCCAAGGGAACAAAGCGGGGCCGCCGGAACAAAACAACCAACACAAACAATCACAATCACAATCAGAACGATGACCGTCTGCACCAGCGTGAGCCACACCTATCCGCACCAACGCGATCCACACGAACAACACACGAAGCGAGCGCCGTGCTGTGCGGCCTGTGTACATGCCATGCACCAGATGTGCAGCACAGGGGTCTCGCTGCGGCCCATGCAGCAGAGATGGCTCAGCGCATCAACAAGCACTGTGTGACCAGCGCATCAACAAGCACTGCGGTCCCGGTTCGCCGGAGATGTCAATCGCCTACTCGGCTACGGCAAGCAATTCAGTTTACATTTACAATTACACCTGCTGCGCTTCCTGCAGAGCCTCGCCGCAGCAAACGCCAGCAGCTACGTCACGGAGCAGCCGCAGCCGGCTGTTGCGGAGCCGCTGCCGCCGCCTGTCAACGCGTCTGCGCCGCCGCAGATTGCCGCGGTTTACACCGCGGAGGACTTCCAGCGTGCGATCCACCAAGGCGTGCGGGACATCGAGCTGCGCGCGCACATCGACACACGCATGCTGGACCCCCAAGCCACACGGTTCCGCGGCGCCGCCGTTGAAGGCTCCCTCGGCGCAATCAGCAAGTTCACTCGCTCCATTCGAGTATGTTGCTGCCCCCACCTGGGTTCAAAATGTGCCGGCGCCGGCGCCCGGCGGCGAGGCCGCCGGCGGCCGGGCCGGCGGCAGTTGAAAGCAAGGCAGTTGAAAGTTTTGCTACGTTTTGTGATTTTCGAAAAAAAGCTGTCGGAGTCCGCTGTGGCGACGGCGAAACGGTTGCTTTCGCTCGACAGGCATGTGCACATTCGACATTCCGAGGCCTGGAACAAGTCTAGTACTTGTCGATCGGGAACTTCGGGAACTTGAAGAACGTAGTTCGATAAGTAGATTCGCCGGCGCCGGCGCCCGGCGGCTGACCGTGCCGGCGGCCCCCGGCGGCAAGTTTTTGCTGCCGGCGGCCGGATTTTGAACCCAGGCCCCCACTGTCCGCCACGGCTCCCGCCCTGTATCTCAGCTGAGCTCCGTCCGATCGGACAGCGGCCAGTGCCACCTGCACGCCCCCACCTGTCCCTGCAAGTATTGGTCCCACTTCTGCCGTGAGCTACGCACATGGGCAATTTACAATGGGCTGCCAGGGGCGATCGCCTACATGGCTCAAGTGTACACAGACGATGCTGCTGGTATAAACTACCGGGTACTTATACACTACCCAATGATGCTGGTGCTTAATTACACTCTTGCACTCCCGCCAGATATTCAACCCCTCATCTCTGGTTTTTAGGCTGAGCATTCCCAAATACCGCAGCTTTGATGGACACCTGTGAGAGCCATTGTCAGAGAAGGCGGTCCATTAGTTTGCAAGTATGGGGTATCTACCACCATACCACCACCATACCACATGATGATTGCGGTGGGGCTGATCGAACGCTATCATCCTCACAGGAGGACCCAGCAGGGTGTCTGCCTGCAATCCTGCCCTTCTGCTGGGTCGCTGCGCAAGTTTCTAAGTTTCTGCACCTGTTGTGCATGGCACAGCAGCGCAGATGGCCTTACTCAAGAGTCACAGCAGCACAGTTGCCTGACAGCCGTTGCCTGACAGCTAGGATGGTGAATTTGACCATTCCTGCTGGCCTGAGTCTGGTGTAGTCTCACCGATTACGATGAACACCCACAAATACGCCGTCATCGTAACTTAACTAAGATTACAACGCAATTGCCACCCCCCGAAAAACATCGCAGATGGAGGGCAAGCACACCGCGTCCAAGAACTTTGAACGCAACCGTACCGGATCGGTACAGATATGCCAAGCATGTACACATTTTCTACAAGCTCAGCCCTACACAGCCGCCACCCTCCTCTCGTGAGCTTGATGTTTGGCAGCAATCAGCGCGCTATAGCGGTCGTGAGTCTTCCCGTTGGGACACAGCTACCCCACACCTGCCGTGGGAAAACACAACCTCATACTTTTCCAACGTTTTGTTGCTAAGGTCGCCTCGTCGTCGCGTCATCGTAAACCTGCCTGTCGTAATTACCCTCGGCACGTAATCCGTGACACTAGTCTGCTCCCTGGCTTGTATGCACATTGTGCACAATGAGTCTATAGCTTTGCCTAGTGCTCTAGAGTCAGCTGAGTCAGCTGAGCTAGAGTCAGCTGAGTCAGCTGAGTCAGAGTCAGCCTCTGACCATGGGTAAGGTTCGACAGTGGTCCGACGTGCTATGCGGTTGCAGTCTTGTGGTACAGCACTGCAATCGGTACAGGTGCATTGCTCCCTCGCCATGACTGACCTCCACCTGTCGCGATGTGCCACTTCCTGGACCGTGTTCAGAGCAGTGGCAACTTGAAGCAGGCCATGAGTACCGCCATTGCTCACCTGAGCGGTAGCTGCGGTGACGATAGACCTGCTACCCCCTCTACTACTATGTGTAATGGGTAGTGGTGTCCGCTCTACCTCGCTATCAACAGTATGCATCGCCTCGTCCACGATAAGGATGCCCCTCCGGCAAGGGATGCCCTCCGGCCACTGTGCATCTCAAAGCCCGAACGCATGTCCAGGGCAACTGCAACGCACCACCGCCGGAGCCCCTGAGTCCGGACGCAATTGTGACGATTCGAACACCGGAACCCTGGCAAGCCCCCCGATGCGTGATAATCTCTGGAGAGACGACGTTCCGTGCCGACAGAGCTCATGTGTGGATAGACTCGCTGCACCTCCAGATAGTTGCCCGGGTCCAGCAGGACCCCGATGCAGTGAGCCTGGCGTGGTCTGCGGCACTGTACATGACCAATTCCGTCGTGCAAGGCGATATAGATGTGGCGGCGACGGGTGTCGCAGTCAGCGATGCAGTGCGCGGGGCTTACTTCGGTGGTGCGCCTGCCGATACCGCAGTGGAACATTACACGTGTAGATATCTGCTCTGCCACATGTCAGTAGTGGCAGAACCGCTGTGGTGGGGCTGCATGCACCTGCCACTGTACGCATGCGCATCTGGTGCCGTTGCGAAGTTGGTGCGAAGTCGTGATGATGAGATATGATACAGAGGTGTGATCCACGAGGTGGTAGAACACAGAGGCAGGCAAGCATGGCAATGCAACAGACACATAAGCCATATGCATGGCCGAGTACGATACACACGCTGAAACAGAACAGCTTCAGTTGTGCGCTGCAGTCCCCTCGAAATGTTCTCCTCCTCTGTTCACCTGTGTTACTCCGTGATAGATCAAGGCCTGCCTTACTCTATTCAACTGTGCTGACCACAGCACGGATGCGAAGCCGTCACAGGTAGCCGCAATGCATCTCACAGCTATAATAGTGCGAGCGCGGCACAAGCGCGCTGCATAACGCACTGGCGGCCATGCTGCAGCCATGTTTAATGCTTCCCGTGTCAAGTTTGGTCAAGCCCGCTCCTGAGGCGCTCGATCGCGGGAGCATAGCTTACGTGCTGCGCATCCTGGAAACCACAATTTGTGCTGTGTGTGCTGTACGTGCTGTGCGTGCTATGTGTGCTGTGCGTGCTGTGCATGCTGTGCGTGGTGAACGCGCTGTGGATGCTGTGGATGCTTTGCAGGGTGCGTCTTCAACTCGTTGGCTGGCCTGCGCGAAGTGGCAATCGCCATCCGCGTGTCGGGCGGCCCGGCATACTTTGACACCTGCGCCTTCCGGTCGCTCTCCCGGCCGTCTGACCCGGGGCCGCTCGAGTCTGGGGAGCGCATATCCGGCGCGTTGTACGCTACTGGCCTAAACGCCACGCTGGCGCTTCAGAACTGCACCTTGGACGAAATCCTGTCCGATTTTGCAATCGTCTTGCGGCATACGGACGTCTTCAGCGACAACCCTGGACACACGGTGCTGCTCCAAACCTTTGCTCTTCTGCTCGTTGTGCTTCACGTGACATCAACCATGCGACATCTACAATGTCAGACGTTTTATTCCCCATGTGATGTTGTGCGCTGTCTCCAGACTCAGTCCAGACGCAACAGGCATGAATCATGTGTTGCGTTGAGGCATGTCACAGCCGCAGCAGCGCCAATTGAGCACGCACCCCCATGACAGCATTCAGCACACAGCGTGCAGCGCACATCACGCAGCACAACCACCACAGGTTTTGCACAATGATCTGAAACAGTGCACGCCCAACATCATGCGCCATGTGTCGCGCAACTGTACGGCTCAGCGCGTGCCGCTTGCCGATCGTGTGTCTGACACGCATCATGATTAGACAGCATGTGAGCAGCCGCGATGCAGCACACTGATCTGCAGTGCATGCCGTCACCTCAGGCACGAGGAGAAGCCACCTCCGAGTCAGGCTTGTGCCACATCAGGCTCGTGCCACGTGGTACCTCAGGCTTGCCCGTGCAATGCTGGGTGCTGCGCGCACATGCTGCAACACCCTTGCATGCATGATCACGTTGAGTTGTAGAACAAAACGCTGATCAGGCGCACCCCGCACATAGCACGCAGCACATACCACGTAGCACGTAGCGTTGTCCTAGATAGTGCGAGTGCCATCGCAACATGCATGGCCTGCATGACTCCTCTGATGCCGTACTGGCACCGAGTCGGCTGAAGATGAGGGTCCCAGATCATCGGTTCTGAAGTCAGCGATCAGACTTTCCTAGTGTTGTTTCTACATGTGTCTACATGTGTCTACATGGCATGCATATGCTCCTCCCGGAGTCCCGCACCAGTCCCATGCAAGAGGCCAATGCAGAGGCAATGACTGCTCCCTTGCAAGTTTCATAGCCGTCCTGCGAGGGGGCAAGGTTACACTGCCGCCTTGCAATGGTCATAACTGATTGGGAACATCGGGAAGTGACGCTGCAGGCGATCGAAGGGTACAAGCGCGAACTTCAGGATCCCCAGCCCCTCGCCGACCTCACCACCCGCCCTGCTCGGGCCGGCAAACCCTTGTCCGCCACAGACGACTGGTTTGTTACCCTGAAGGAGGTATGCGTTCTACACATCTGAGTCTGGTATGCGTCTGAGCCTGGTATGCATCCGGATATCGATATCGATCCGGCATGCTGAAGAACAGCCTTACCAGGAGATCCTTGCTACTGAGCCGCAGCCTAGCACCACCGGCAGGAGGGAGATACCGGTTCCACCCATCTTGGATCACCCATGGCACCCTGCGTCCCTTCTGCTTTGTACACACTGTCAGCCCACTAACATGACCTGACATCTGACAACGCCAGTGAATGGCTTGTCATGGTGCATACGCCCGCCATGCATGCAACAACCACGTGCAACTGGCTGCCCCTGCAGCTGAGAGCATGTGTCAACTTTCTTGTACTGGCACAGCCACACGTGATTACAAAAGACTCTGGAATATACCGCCACTGGCCAGCCTTACAAACGAGTGCACGAGAACGCACGGAACCCAAGTCGCCGCTCCATGTGCCACTGGATGTGGCACACGAAGCACACCCTGCACAACCCACAATCTGCCATGCATTCCCGAGATTCTTTTTTTGTTCCTCGTTTCATTGGTTTTGGACCCCTGCCCCTACGCCATCTCGGCCTGTCCGCCTTTTGAGACTGCCTCCCCATGTCTTGGTTGAAGGCCTCCCACCCTGTCTCACGACCGTCTAGACGCGTCTGTCCTGCACTGTCACTGGCATGCATATCTCGATACCTTGCTGTTGTGTTTCAGTGTGTGCTGCCATCTTGTGGAGCATAGGCCTGTGACGTATCTCGCATGCATATCTCGAAATGCTACCTCCAAATCTGAGTGAGAGATGCAGCACCTGACCCCATTTGGCTGCAGAACACCTTGTGCGTGCCGTCACCCGATGCTGTATAAGGAAACACAGGTGCTGCACTCTCTGAAACATCGTGGACTCAGTTTTTGGCCACACATGACCATGTTCACGCGCCAGGAATGCGCAACCGAGCGAGACACAGTGCCGAAACAACGCCCATGCATGACACACAGCCTGCTGGTGGGCAGATCGCACTTCCGCACTCGACTGCGGCGCCCATGCTGCGTGCTGCGGCTGTGCACAGCGTCAATGCTGCGCTGTGCCATGCAGACCCTCGCGGCCCCGCCCCTCTCGGCGTACCTGACGGATGACTTTCCGTTACTCGCACCCGAGCAAACTCCGCCCGACATTGGCGTCGTCATCGTCTCAGGGCCGACCGCTCCGGCCCCCGCATCCGTCGAAGGCGCTGCCTCAAGGACGGCAGCTGATGCACCCGCCGACGCGCCAGAAGAGGCAGACACAGCTGACGGCGACGGCAGCAGCGTGGCCACAGGTGCAATCGCCGGGATTGCGGCGGGCGTTGTTGCGCTGCTTGCCGCCGCTATGATTATTCTGCATCTGGTCAGAAGGAGGCGGCGCAGTCGGGGCAAGGCTTCGCTGGGGGACAGTCAGGACACTGCCACCCCGGTGTGTGCTGTGTGCTGGGTGCCATGCGCTGTGTGCTGGGCACTACGTGCTGTGTGCTGCTTGCTGTGTGCTATGTGCTGCATGCTATGTGCTGCATGCTGTGTGCTGCATGGTGGGTGATGTCACGGTGTCTGGGGGGTCAGCAGGAGCTTGGTGAACATTCAGCAAGAGAGGATCATCCGCAGTGTGCATGTTGCATGGCGCTTCGCAGGCTGCTTCCAATGCATGTACGGAGGGTTGCCTGTGCTTTCAGTGCTGTGCATGCTCTGTTAGCTGTGCATGCTCTGGCGGCGTTCGATGATTTGTGCTTGTTTCAAGTGCTGCGTGTGTGCGGTTCAGGCTGTGTTACAGGCTGCAGTTGCTACCACGGCACCGCCGGGCCTGCCGGCAGGCTGGCAAACATCACTGCCTGCCGTGAAGCTGGAAACAGCAATGCCATACATTCAATCTATGCATCTCCTGCTCCAACTGTTCGTGTCGTGTGATGGGCGTGCCGCGCAGGATCAGCTGCGCCGTGAAGTCAAACGTGGCAGTCTCCAGGGCATGTGGATTGTCCGTCTGCAGGTTTCGGCTTCACAAGCGGCAGCGGCCAAGCCAGGAGCGCGGCCGGGATACTCACAACAGCGCACAGCATGGCCAGGCCCTGACCTCCGGTTTGCACCTCCCCCAAGCCACTATGCCCACGGCCCCTATGGCTATGGCCGTCAGCCGCAGTGGGTCCCGCACCAGCCAACCGCGTCTGCACACGCGGCACCCCACAGCCACCGGCGTGAGTCACCCGATGCCAGGGGCAGACTAGATGCTTCGAACACCCCCACAGCCACAGCCACGACCATCACGAACCTGACGTGGTCTGACTACCAAAGGTGCACCCCCGCCGCACCTGACGCCCTCTCTGCGTTAAATGGTCCCTGACATATATGAGATGCTTTGCATGCGTCTGCTCATTTTGGTGGCTTGGGTGGACCTGCGTGGCTGCAGGCGTCACACTATGCAGTTACTTTGACAGCTCATGACAGTGCACTGCAGTGTCCAAACCTGGAGCCAGCTCTGACTCTCATTTCATGCTGGTGCCGCAGCGTGCATGCCATGTGTACGGGCTTGTGCTGCATGCTGATGCTCTTGGAATTGCTGTCCTCAATGTGCTGTCCTCGCGTCGCAGCACGCACGCAATCATGTGGCGCATGCATGCAGGGCTACGGAGGCGGCCACATCACAGATCGAGGCACTGGAGGTGGCGCTGGATGCCATGTGCAACATGCATGAGAAGCTGCTTGGCCGGTACCAGCCGCTGTCATCGGCTCACAGGCGCGTGGGGGGTCAGGGCCTTGTGCAGTTTGCCACCATGACTCACACACAGGACCAGGTGATCTATAGCTAGCCTGTGCCGTGCACTGTTTCAACGCTTTTTCTGACGCGCTCTGTCGACCTGCAAATTGCTGCATCGGATTACCTGCACCACCGCCTCCAAGGCACGCGGCAGGTCGTTGCATGTGTGTGTTCACATACATGGGCGCCATGCTGCTTCTAAAGAAGCCGGCCATATATTCAGCTAAACATATACCTCCAGCATGAATGCTTAGTGTTCGATTCAGCGTGTTCACTGCATGCGCATGCACAGTCAGCATATGCAGCATATGCAGCACGGTGACTGCGTCTCCTTTGCCGTGCAGGCTGCGATCAAGTTCTACCTGGACAGAAAAGCGTTTGACCGGGAGAGGGAGCTGTACACAGAGTCGCAGCTCAAGGCCATGATGCCTGCCACACTGGCCGTGGAGGATAACGCCTCGGGCGCCTGCAAGACACCGTACGGCTTCGCATTCCCTCCGTTTGTGATCATCGAGTGCGGGCAGAGCCTGGACGAGTGGGCCCGGGAAAACGCCAACAAAGATTTCATCACCATCTTTCAGGTGCGCTCTGCGTGCAGCTCTGCAGACGTACGAAAAAGTACAAAATTCGCGCCGGTCCGATGGGCCTTGACCTCACCAAATACTGCACTTGGCCCTCTTTTTTGTACCTGATGTGAAGCTGATCATATCATATCATACGTTGCAACACCTACACAAGCACTGTGTGTCTACTTCACCCGTGACCACCCCATGGTATAGGCGCTCTCAGACTGCACTGCACACTTAGCCGTGGCGCCTAAACTGCCGCGCATTGCCCCAACGCACGCTCTGAATTCGCACAGCCGCCCCAACTTCGCTGTCCGCCCAAGCTGCTGCCAGCGCTGGCTGCTGCACGTGCATCGGTCTTAGTCTGTACACCACATGTGCACGCTCGATCAGTCCTACCATCGGTCTGAGCCGCCACTTTGCTGTAACTGGCCCAGGTACACTGGAGCATACGTGTTGGGGCCGCGGCTGTTGGTTCATATGATATCAGCTGCAGGTGACGTCAGGCCATGGCCGCTACTGGCCGCTGCAGTCAGCTTCGATTCAACTTGGTGCCGATCTGGCGCCGTTTTGTGCAGCCCCTTGTGCTCAGTGTACATATCATCCTGTTGCGCTAGGTGCAGACATGTGGTGTTTGCGCTGCCATTCACTCTGTCCTGTGTCAGTGAGCGTTGCATGCCATCATGGCGGGAGGCGTTGCTGCTTGTGGCTCTTGTCGTGGTCACACAGAGATCGACGCACGAGCCCAACAGCGTGTGGCGCTTGTTGTGTCGCATGCTCAAGCTTCCTGCTCTCAACGCCGCTGAGGCCCTCATATGCATCTCATATGCATCTACCACAGTGTAGCACAGTTGGAAGCCGTGAGCCCTGTCGCCAGCGCAAAGCTCATCACTGAGGGAGTAATCAGATTCTTGGTAATGCATCCATCGTTCAGCTCAAGCAGGATGTCTAGGGTCGCTTCTCTTGTGGGAGAACGCTCGCACATGATGTACTGTGGGATTCATCGTATAGACCCTTCAGCTGAGAAACACCCTCTGTGCAGGCTCTCAGCCATGCCGTCCGGGCTCTAAACCGGCTGCATGAGTTTGGGTATGCGCACCGAGACGTCAAGCCGGGCAATATCCTGCGCCGGCCCAAGCAACACGACTGGACTCTCATCGACTTTGGATGTACCTCCCGCATCGGTGCGCTCCTGGTTGTCTGCATCTGCGTGTCAGCAGATGCCAGCTGTCCCCCGCTTGGCCCCCATCGCCGGATTTCGAATCCTGCATGCATCTGCTGCCGCAGATTTTGCATGCGGCAGTAGATGAAAGTCGCCATACAGTTCCTGTCTGGCTCCTGACAGTACAGACCCTTCATGGTTGGCTCCTCACATTGCAATGTCTGGCTCCGGGCATTTCATCTTTGGCAGTCGAGGCACGCACGCTCTACCCTGGCCAGGCTGGCGTGCAGTACGTAGCTCAGGTCACACAGGTAATCATACATACATACACCCAGCACCAAACACTCCACAGGTAAACATGTATACATACACCCTGCCTGGTCGGCTTGCATGTGAGTCTAGCATGTAGTTGTACATTCGCTTGGTGCACTGGCTCGGAGCCCCTCGATGTAAGAGGACACACACCCTGTACACTTGATGGACAACTTGTGAGTCTAGAACCTAGTTGTATTTGCTTGATGCACTGGCTCACAGCCCCTCGATGTTAGAGTACACCCTGTATCCGATGCACAAATTGTGCAGCACGAGGTGCTGGGTGTACTCTTACATCGAGGGGCTCCGAGCCAATACCTCAGGTACAGGGTGTGAAGGTGTTGCACAACACCATGTGCCTTCCCTGTACTGAAAGTCCAAGCTTCAAGCTGTTCACAGGTTCGACAACGGGCCTCAGCTACTCGCTGAAGTACGCCGCCCCGGAGGTGGTGTTTGCGCTAGAGGCGGGCAGCAAGACCATCCAGGCAGATGCGGCCGTCGACATCTGGGCGATTGGCGTCATCGGTTTTGAGCTGCTCACCGGGGAGCGCGTCTTTGCGACCTTCGACATGAGCGCGCAGCCCGACAGCGTGGCACAGGACGCCATCGCCGGCCGGGCTCTGCTGCCGTGGGAGGGGGGCTCCCCGGAGGTGCGGGAGAAGCTGGGGAAGCTGCGGGGCATGCGGCGGTCCGTCATGCGCTGCCTGGAGCGTGACCCGGCCAAACGGCCGTCCGCTGCGGCGCTGCTGAGGTCGTGGGACTACATGTTGGATACCATGCATACGACAGGCACCAGCTGGCACGCGTCTGCATGAGTCTTCCGGCCTGCTCGTTCAGTTTTGTGAATCCCAACTTGTGATCTTGGACTCCAAGACGAGCAAGACGTATCCGTGCCACACTTGCGAAGCCCTATGTTATACAGGGCGATGTACGGCCCTACCGGCATAGGGGTGAACAATATATGTGCCAGCAGAGCGCATGCAGCCTGGGCATGCGCATGATGGCCAAACTGCAACAGCTGTGGTGGCAGTGGGAGCGACGTGTTGTCGATTGCAAGGCAGCTGCATGTGTGCCGTTGCTCTCTGCTATCTTCTGTCAGCGCCACCGGTACAGTACTTCCTGGGGCCGAGGGCTCCTGCTGCATGACTGCGTCGTCAGCTGTTGTGCCGTGTCTGGTGTGCTGTGGCTGGTGTGCCGAGGGCATCCATTAATAGTAATGAATCACGCGCAAATCATGCTTGCAGGGTCATGTCCCTGTTTGCAGCAGCGCCATGGGCATACCTTTCTGGGTGTAGCATGATTCCCGCCCGACTCTGCCACCTAGAGCTCAATGCCGAAAACTACACATAAAATGTAGGCTCGTGCGAGCCAAAGTCACCGCATTGCCAAATATCGAGCCTGCACTGTTTCAGCATTTTCTGCATGCCCTCGCAAGGGCTATGTTCATAATCTGTGCATCATGTGCCATGTTGGCTGTGATGACGCGTTCCGGTTGAACCGACTGAAGATACTGTTGGAAACGAGTTGACCAGCTGAATATACGCTGTTCAGTTGCGGCCTTCGACCTTCGCGGCCGTCATCATGTCAAAGACCCTAAACCAGAGCGGATCCAAGGGAGTGCGTGAGGCATGTGTGTGAGCCTAAAGCCTATGAAAGGCATAAAAATGTCCTTGAACGGGGATAAATCTAGGGATGTTGTAGCCACAGGGAGAGCGATCGCAATGCTAGTCATTGTTCCTCTACTTGTTCACTTCTCTCGAATGAATCAGGTACCCTCATTTGTCTCACCATGGACCTCAATGGTTAAGGGTCTGGTGCACCATGGACCTCAATGATTATGGGTTTGGTGCACCTCGGACCTCAATGGTAATGAGCCGGGTGCCTCAAGTCTTGTTCTGATCTCACTTGATCTCTCTAGAGATCTCTTGCACGAGGGGCTCTGGTATGCAGACCTATGCTACTGTTTTTCCAATGTTTCTTCGCTGACACTCCACACTTCCGAAGTCCTCACTTCCGAAGTCCTCACTTCCGAAGTCCTCACTTCCGAAGTCCTCACTGAGTTGGTGACACCAACGATGTCTTCGCAAGCCTATGCTGACTACACTCCGTTCGCTGGTAGTCTCAAGGGTCACAAACCCAACAAACCCCCAGTCTACCCCAAGCCCTCTGTCTGCAAGCCTCACAGCTTCCTCACGAAACACCTCCACGTGGGTTCACTCCATCCACGCTCTGGCAGGATGCACAGCAATCAGTAAAGGCTCCCCAGGTCCACATGCACCCTGCATGTCATTCCACCTCCACTCTCCAGCCGCTTGCTGGCCTCGCAGTCCACCCCAAGCGCCGCACCCGCCACGCCAAGCTTCGAACCAAGGACACTGCCCACCAGCCCACAGCTCAACGCCTGTCCACTGTCTCGGACGAGCACTCCACCATTAGGCAACCATTGTGACGCAGCGCCACGCCGCCGTGGGATCAAGCTTCCCCAGCACTGCAGCCAGGTGCATCCTTCCCCGATGACCCGGGAGGCAAGCAGCTTGCACACTCAATACCAGCAGCCGCTCCTGACGGGACCATACAACGTGCCAGCTGATCACTCCGCAACGCCACCACGTGGCGATTTGGTTCTAACCGCCAAGCGCCTCCACCAACCACATGGCACACTCCCGGCCAAGCCAAGCCAGAGGTTCACCAGTTCCTCGGCTGTAGAATGGTGCATGCGTGCGTCTGCTATGCCATCCGCCACAGCACAGCACAGTGGCATGTGCCATCAGGCCTGCGACATCAGCCCCCCTGTCACAACGGCGCCCGCCCCGCCCGCCCCGGTTGAGTTTGCCGTGTGTGCCCCGCGGCGCGCGCGTGTGTCTGGCAGCTCGTGCCATGCACATGCGGCTTTGCCAGACATGTTGTCTCAACGCGTGTGGTTGGCGGCGGCACGCGCAGGAAGTCAAAGTACACGCCGTTGAGACAACCTGGCCGAGCACTGCAGCTGGAAGGTGGCAGCTCCACTCCTGCAGGAGTGCAAACGGTCACGAAACCTCATGTATAGCACCGCACTGTGATAGATCTAGAACTCGGCAGCGCCGAGGCAATAGAGCTGTGTGCGAAGTGTAGGCTGTGACGTTGCATGTTGCTGCGGGCGAACATCGTAGACTCGCAGTGCACATTCTGCCACAGGCGCCAGCTGCCGACTGATGTGCCTTGCCTACTAATATGTCGAGACAGGTGTTGGGGCCGCACCTTTGGCACAACAGCGACTGTAGATGCGCAACAAGTCTGGCATGAGTGATCGTTCGACGGGTGCGACAGGTGAGATGGGAGGCAGCATGTAAGCGCAAGTGCTGGCGTGTGAAAATTTTGAAATATGTACTAGTAGCAGTAGAGCACCCCCCCCCAAAAATATGCATATGTATAGATCAGCGGGCTGAGTGGTGGCATGTGATGAGGTCAGAAGCGTACTGATGAGAGGCATTCTGACTTTGCAGGGAAGGGCGTATAGCGATTGCAAACACGAGTTCATGGAATGGAGAGTCCTGGAACTGGATCTGCACGTTTTCGGGTGGCTCCCTCCTTGCAGAGACAAAGTTACTTGCTCTGTCGCGAATTCACCCTTCCAGCTTTTTTGGTGGTCAAGAAATGCGTGTATAAGCCGTCGTCAGGAATTTGACCGTACTCTGAATTGTCCACCCCCGGTGGCGGCTGCAGCCGCATGCACAATCACTGAAAGGAACTTCCCGTTGAACCCGTGGCGCTGGAGACGAAATCAGGCTTCTTTGCAGGAGGTTCTGCCTGTACGCCCGGTTCAAGGACTCTGACCTCGTCTAGTAAATGCGCAGCGTGTAGCTCGTCCCCGTCTGATCATGAGCTGCTCATGAGCTGATCATGAGCTGCTCCGACCCCCGCGCTCCGCCCCTGACCATGGCATTGGAACACCGCTATCTGCGATATTGTCATCGCTGTCCAGATCTGGGTCTGAAAACGGGGAGTCATCATGTGCAATGTTCGCACCACAGGCAGGCAATTCGCAGGTTGAGTACCCAGTGGTAAGGCCATACAGGCCATACACAGAGCTCAGGGGCTCGCAGGAAACGATTTAAACAATTGGACAGGCAGGGGCGTCGACCCCGTCTGAGCAATGTGCAAGCCGCGCTCCTTGCGCAATCTGATATCGTCGATAGTCAACGGCCGTAAGTCCTGCCAGTGATTCTTGCACATTGCTGCTTGCTGCTGACCGCAAGCTGGGATCCGGCTGCTTGCCTGCTGCTGAAGCCAGCGGGGCGCTCACTCAGCTCTATGGTGCTCCGAATCCTGTCGCGGACACCAGAAACACCCCAGACTGACTTTGGGAGCACTATAGGGCATAACTAGGTACTCTGGGAAGGGCTGCGGGCTTGTTTTGGACGTTTGGGGAAAGTGGTACATTTGGGCCAAAAACGTCTCTTTGTTTGGGGATTTTGGACAAATCTTCCCAAACTCTCTGACAGTGCTGTAACATGTCCCAAATGGCCTATGGGCGCCCCAAACTCGGCTACGGGGCACACGAATGACCTGATTCTGATCAGAGTGTATGCATGCACTTAATGGGACGCCTCACGCCACCAGGGACCCGTGTGGACACCTCTTCCTAGGTTGGAGGACGTGTGGGCTGGGTAGTATGCAGACTGAGGTGGGTGGAGCTGCTCTGCTCCGCTCGCACCTTGTATAACGCCACATTCATGGTGACAACTGCGTTGTGTTTGGTGGACTGATAGCATTGGGCAACACAGATAGGTCCCTTACTGTACATAATAATATGTATTTACGTGTGTGGTACAGCAGTGGGCACCGTGTGTAGCCAGGCATACACCAGTGGGAGGTGCTGCATGCAGATCTGAAATGTGCAGCCTGCCTTCTTCATCTCTCACCTTTGAAGTTTGCTGGCCATGGGAGTGAGCCTATAATATCGAGTACTGCACTACAAGGGTGGTGGAAAAAGAATGGGCCGAAACGCCCCACTAACGAGGAAGTTGGCATGTTCTATACTTGAACCTTTCACGTATGGGAAGGCATCACGTGGCCACAGGGGCAAACGTTGGGCAGACTAGACTGCTCACAGCTGCGTAGTCACTCGTGTACGCCTGAGCTGAGTTTGCTCTGCCTGTGAAATGTCGTAGTGTCAGGTAGGTTGCACTATGCTCCTTGTATACTATAGAAGACAGGTGACCCCTCTTATCTGGCGGGAAACGCTCATGGAAGACATGTACACGATGAGATATTGCACATTCAATGAATTGGATCATGCTGTAGTGCTTTGTGATCACAGTCATGCAGTTGGAGGTAAGAGTTCTATCATCGGATACGCTCACCAGCCTTATGACCAGCCCCACATTGCAGCACAAGCACTATGGCATGCTCATATAGCTCACACTGCAGAAACAATAACGTAGATCAGGCAGCTACATTGCCTAGATAGTCTCACGAACCTACACAGGTCACTGCACGATGACTATGCCTTTCGAGATGGCCTGTGCATGTTGCTGCGCCACTCCAACCGCACCGCCGATCACATCGGCGTGCTGATCCTCCTCAAGCCCCTTGCTTTTTACCTTATACATTACTTTGAGCAGACTAATACACTCTGTCAGCGGTCCGTACACCAAGTGTGTACAGTCGGTACCCATGGCGGACACGCCGGCGGACCACAGACGGATCACGAACGGTCGAGACCAGGTACTATACAAGCTGGTGCAAGTGCGACCAATTGTTAGTGCTTTAAGTGTTGTGTATGCTTTGGGAACGATGGCAGTGCTTTGGGGCGAGTTTGGGGCCTCGTTGAGGCAGTTTGGGGAAACATGGCATTTTCGACCGAAAAGGTCGTCCGGTTTGGGGCTTTCGCCACATCCCCCAAACGGCCCGCAGCCCTTCCCAGAGTACCTAGTTATGCCCTATAGTGCTCCCAAAGTCAGTCTGGGATGTTTCTGGTGTCCGCGACAGGACTGGGAGTACCATAGAGCTGAGTGAGCGCCCCCCTCTGAAGCCCTTGCTGCTGGGCTGCTTTATTGATTTCCGTGTAACACTCATAAAGTTTTGCGACCGTTTGCACACCTGCCACTTGACAGCTGAGCTCGTCCGAGTCACCGAGGCCCCGCGAGGTCGACAGCAGTACTCTCTTGTACTGACTCTCAGTACTGAGGGACAAGAGATAAGGCATGCTCTGGAGTCGCAATTGCGACCATGAGCGCATCAGCTGATGTAATTGAATGGTATCTGAATGGTATCTACACTCTCTGCACTCTGCTGTGATGGTGTGCTGCATGCGCGCACGGTGTGGGGCATGCCCTCTGCACACTCTCTGCACTCTGTTGTGATGGTCTGCTGCATGCGCGCACTGTGTGGGGCATGCCCGCTGCACACTCTTTGCACTCTGCTGAGCTGGACACGTGTAGCTGCAAGTGGAAATCATAACAAGGTAGTTCATGACTTGGAGGCACATCTATTGTTATTGTAGGGAGTTCACGGGAGGACATGCCGGCTGGCTTGGGCTGTTGACCAACGATGACCTGGACAATGATGACATGGACACTGGTGACGCGGACAATGATGACCTGGAAAGCCCAGCATTGAACAATCCACTCTTCCACAATCCGGCGTCACCCGCAGCCGCAGACATGATGAGCCCAGAAATGCAGCCGCGCTGCAAAGATGCACTTGTGGACCTGACCAGACCTGGCATACAGATGCCGGCCGACATGGAGGTGCCTGAAGACCTTGGCAGCCCCTTGATGCAGGTGCCACCAGGCAGCCCCATCCAGCCACCACCAAGTGCCTTCAACATCAACATGTACTTGGAACATGTTGTGACGCCAATCACTTACAATGACAGACAAGGGTGCGCATGTGTCTTCCAACATCCCATGCATCTTTCAGTCAACATTTCATGGCGTCTAGCCCATACATTGGTCAATTGCAGGTTATTTCTTGAAAGGCGAGCCCAACCTCTCCAACCGAAAACCAGCAGCCCAGATTTCCACGTTGCTAAAGAAGCAATAGCACCCCATATCAAGCAAGAGGAGCAGGACTTGACGGTCGACCAGCAGAAGTCCTGCAGCGTCAAGTCCTGCTCCTCTTGCTTGATATGGGGTGCTATTGCTGCTTTAGCAACGTGGAAATCTGGGCTGCTGGTTTTCGGTTGGAGAGGTTGGGCTCGCCTTTCAAGAAATAACCTGCAATTGACCAATGTATGGGCTAGACGCCATGAAATGTTGACTGAAAGATGCATGGGATGTTGGAAGACACATGCGCACCCTTGTCTGTCATTGTAAGTGATTGGCGTCACAACATGTTCCAAGTACATGTTGATGTTGAAGGCACTTGGTGGTGGCTGGATGGGGCTGCCTGGTGGCACCTGCATCAAGGGGCTGCCAAGGTCTTCAGGCACCTCCATGTCGGCTGGCATCTGTATGCCAGGTCTGGTCAGGTCCACAAGTGCATCTTTGCAGCGCGGCTGCATGTCTGGGCTCATCATGTCTGCGGCTGCGGGTGACGCCGGATTGTGGAAGAGTGGATTGTTCAATGCTGGGCTTTCCAGGTCATCATTGTCCGCGTCACCAGTGTCCATGTCATCATTGTCCAGGTCATCGTTGGTCAACAGACCAAGCCAGCCGGCATGCCCTCCCGTGAACTCCCTGCAATAACAGTAGATGTGCCTCCAAGTCATGAACTACCTTGTTATGATTTCCACTTGCAGCTACACGTGATGAGCTCAGCAGATTGCAGAGAGTGTGCAGCGGGCATGCCCCACACAGTGCGCGCATGCAGCAGACCACCACAGCAGAGCGCAGAGAGTGCAAATACCATTCAGATACCATTCAATTACATCAGCTGATGCGCTCATGGTCGCAATTGCGACTCCAGAGCATGCCTTATCTCTTGAGTCGAGTAAATACCATGCAGGTGATGGTGTTGGAGGTAGTACGGGAGCGACGAACAGTCAACGTCGGCAGTTTTGCGCCATACAATTGTCCCTTTCACCACTTCGCTAACCAGAGACGTCTCCATACATTGTGCCTTTTTGCAATTGAGCTTCTGATGTACTCTCGATTTCTGATCCTTGAGCCTAAATCCCATTGCTATGTAATCCCACTTAGGTGGGGCGTGCCGTGCATTTGTGAAACAACAGACACATGCCATGTCTAGATCCATTTCTCGCTTCAAGGCTTCCATTAGAGCCTTAGGGTGGATGTGCTTCGAACGAGCTAGAAGATTCCCTGCATGCATACGTACATTGAGGCTCTTTCCCTGTTGATTGAGCAGACTCTGTTGATTGTTCAGGAACTCAGAATATAGGTTTATCATCGCACCATTGTGTTGCAAGATAATCAGCCGTGTGTCCATATCCTTTGTTTCTATTGACATGGTGCCCTCATGTCTAACGTGCCTTGTTTGAGAATGCAGGATCTCATTGTACGTTGTTCCTGTCAGGTTTATCTGCCGTGAAGGAGACTCGATCGCGAAGTACGCAACGTTGTTGGCCAGAAAGTCTTGATTCTTGCCCACATTTTGAAGACATTTTGTGAGTTCATTTCCCTGCATTCCTGACTCAGTTTATCAACAAGTATACGGACACATGCGGACACATAATCGGGAGAGGCTAGCCGCACATGTTGTGTCCCAATCTGAGTCAACCCTGTGTGTCTGATGGGGTCTACTTTCTTGCTGTGGCGAGATGCTTTCCCACCGATCTGCGTGATTGGGGCACGTGGAACAATTGCCTGATCTACGGTGTTGCTGTCAGTGCTGACGCCACTCCTCGGGCTTGAAAACACCGGACGGTGTGGTGTGCTTAGTGGGCTAGCAGTGCTGCCCGCTGAATAACACGCATGTGTCCTCTTTGTCGGTGTCACAATGGTTCACAGGTCAAACGCACTCACGTTGGATGCGGCACCCACGGACATGGGCGAGACTCGCGGTGTGATTGTGGCCGCCGGGCTGGACATGCCCTGCTGCATGCCCACGCTTAGGGAGTGGGCTTCGCCGGCATCAGTACTATCCATGAGACCCACTTCTAGGGCTTGGACTCTGTGCACCAACTCATTGAACGTGGCATTGTCTTGCTCAATCTTTGTCAAACGCGTCTCATGTTGTGGTGTTTGAAACTTTGTTGAAATGGCTTGTAGCCCCTCTTCTATCTCTTTAGCAAGACATTCTCGCCGTTTCATGTCAAGTCCAATCAACCTGCTCCCCGTTTGATCAAAGTTTTCTTTAATAATTGGCCCAAGGCTTGAATGAACAAACGTCGGTCTGGGTGTTGCACTCTGCATACGTACACCACCTTGTTCTAGTGTCCGCATGGGCATTCTTGGGAACCCACATGTAAACAGTGTCCCAATTCACATGTAAACAGAGTCCCAATTCATGTCTCGCGTCCAGCATACCTTTTCAGAACGGTCATGACGCGCTCTTTCAGGTGGAAAATGTCTTGAGCAAGCGGTGGTGAGAAAAGACTGATCAACAAGGATTTGGTCTGCGATGTCATCTCCTCAGTGAGCAACTCACTCAATTTCTTGTCAACATCCACAGCATCTGGGTACATGCCACGTGGATAGAGTTGGCCGCCATGTAGTGCCAACGGGGCTGTTACATCTGAAGCCTGGCGGACTTCTCCTTTGCGGTACTCCCCGTCAATGTACAGGGCCTGATGTAATCGAAACTTGTCTGATTCGCTGCTTCCCCTTCGAAACAATTCCTTGAGAATGGGAATAGTCACACGCGTAGGATCTTGTTGATCCTGCTTAGCATTGTCAGAAAACATGACTTCTGGAAAGCTCTTCAGAGTTGCCCCGCATTCGCTCACCTGCACATGCTGAAATGTTGTGCTTCACGCCCTTCATTGGTGCTTGATCCATCGTACAGTTTGAAGCAGTACATACCTGCTCCCAGACATACTAGTACTGCATGGCAAGCTTGGTTTGACCCGACTCCTTAGTGTACTCATCCAACTGTGCAGCATTGATTCCATACAATGCTAATTAATATGGTAGCCTCCACAAAACAATGATGCATGCTCGGAACCCGGACGATTGCCTGGCCACAGGCCCAAGCCACCACACAATTGTCTTTATGTAAGAGTCCATCACTCTTCTTGTCCCATTCAACTCTAGTGTTGGCCTTTTGCACACCTGAATGTATGATCAAAGCCCAAGCACAACCCTGCATCTGGCAATTCTCGGACGAGGCGCTGCAGAGACAGCTCTAGCTGGCGGTATTTTACGTCGTAGGCAAATTGCTGAGCTTGTGCAACGGTATACCGAGATGGGCATATGCATGCTGTCTTCCTTCGCCCAGTGCACTTGTCTGTGCCGACGTCATGTGTAACATCTTGCTTCGGGGATGGCTTCAAAATAACTGATGCATATGTGGCTGCAGCATGCACCCGTTGTAGCCCATGTTCTTTTGCCCTGGGTTGGATTGATGTAAGGTCTTGTGCTGCTTTGTGGAATTGAGGTACTCCCGCAGAGAGCTGTTCATACAAATTGCACAGCTTATGCATGGTGTCACGAACATCTTGAGACATTTGGGTTGTGGGAAAGCATCTCTGAGCCAGTGCAAAACCAGACCGAATGTAGTCGAGATGTAGCTCCTCCCACATCCTAGCAGCCACAGCATACATTTGGCCCTGAAAGAGAGTTGTGATATTGATAAATGCCTCACTGCTCAAATAAATTGTCCCTCCGATATGTACGATGTGCACATTCACCCCTCCAGCACCACTTTTGAGTGTCTGCTCTATCTGTTGCAAGTGAACATGGTGATGCGATGCTCTGACCTTGCGGCAACGCTTGCACTGCAGCCGGGGGGCAAGCAATACAAATCTGTAATTCAGGTCTAGCACTGTGACGTGTGAGTACTCCTTGATCAGCAATTTGGCCCCATCTTGATCTGTACAGTCAGGACATGAAAGTATGGAGTCCCACGATGTCTCAATGTCACGGCCTGTTTGGGAGCACTTCAGGAAGGGTTGCCACTTAATCATGTGCGGTTTGAAACACTGTTGGAAAAGCTCTGGCACTTCTTCTTCGCAACTGATTGGTTTCGGCTGGTCAACGTTAACTTGTGCAGTGATGGTAGCCTGCCTCATGTGTGACAAGATATGCTTGATCATGCCGCCTCGATTGACGAAGCATCTTTCACATTGGCTACACCGTAGCACCACGGCGCAATCAATAATATCAGCATACGCAGTGAGCATTCCATTTGTCTCGACTGTCACTTTGCATTTTTGGTAAGAGCCGTGATCACAGTCTTCTGAACTCAACGCCACCACCTCTGCAGAGATCACTTAGTTGGCATGCCAGCCACTCAGGATGTCATCAACATTAGCAAGCACAGTCAAGGAGAATGTGAATGTACACATCCAACCCACTCACTTTGGCATTCAAAGCGAAGATCACGGTTTGTAGTCTTGTATCGCGAAAGGACTTCTCGCCGGTTTCAATAAGTTTCCTGGCTTTGATTAACTCACGTACTACATCCTCGTGTGGCAAATTCTGCAACAAAATTCCAGTTTAAACCATGGACGAGCTGTTTGAAAGCGCTGTACATGTGCACACAGTGTGTGCACGTCATACCTCGTTAGGCACCATTTTCCACAGTGGAACTAGCATCCGCCGCGTACGTACGTGTGGCCGCGCTGGCGCTGCCTTCCGGAGGACTCGACTCCAGAATGTACACAAGCCAAAATCATATTGCAGTCTGTGCGGCGTTACCACCTGGTTTTGGTGCCTTCGGCCGCAACACTGTAGTCGCTTCGGACCAGGGGGTGTGCGATGAGCACTGCCCCGGAGTCGCAGCTGGCTTAGAACTGCCGCCACAGGATGAAAATGATTGCAGGAATGCCTGAATGGGTGTCCATCAGAATTCTTTGTTGTTGAGAAGGCCAGCGCAGACGTCTTGCAGCGTTCGGTAGAATGGCACCTGGGCTCGTCACTCCATCAGCGTCGCCGGGTCTGACTTTCGAAGCAGCTTTTCATGCAGCGATCGCAGTCCATGTATCGCAAGCCCCTGATTCTCAGCAGGTCAGTGTCCGATCGCCAGCCTCGCTTTAAGCTCGAGCTCGCATTGGTACAGCTGGCCGTGGTGCCTGTTGATTGCTCTGCTACCTCGGCGCTGCTTAGTCCCAGATCTATTACAGTGTAACACATGTAAGACACACCAAAGCCCATGTCGCACAGCAACATCGTTAGGATAATTTGCAGGTATTTCCAAGCACAGGGCAGACACAAGTTCCGCCTGATGTCACGTCAGTGACCAGGGCCGGCCCTGTGGCTCAGACTGACGATGCGAGCGTTCCTACAGCGGCTCAACCCATCACAGGCCATGCGCCCTCACCAGCCTCTGGTACAAATGTACCCATCAGTACCATCGCAAGATCCGGGTACACAGATGTGCAAGGTACTATGTATCAGAGGCTCCTTCAGCAGACTATGCAGCGGCAAGGACAGCTGCGATGGGACCCAATTGGTGGAAGCAGGCCACGCCGCCACAATGTGCCTTCACCAGGTGCGTAAATACGAGTAGGCCTTGCCTGTTCTAGCTGCAGAACGTTGCTTGTGCAGCTGATGGCAGGTACAGTGAGTCTCTTGCATCCTCCAGCCGCAACTGTACGCAAGAGATGAACATACAAGCCTCTTGCCGCAAGGCACCTGAAAGCACTCTGGCGAATAACATGGAGTATATGTGCAGGTCAAGCACAAAACTTTCGCGCTGGCAGCTCGAACCGCTTTGGAGTGAACAGTGGAGGGCCCATCAGCCGCGATCAGCGGCTTGAGGCTCTGTCCCAAGCCATGCCCCGTCGACGCAGGCCAGCCTCGTTCCCCCGCAACACCTCCTACATCCTGCCAACTGCGCCCATCACCCCCACACCGACTCATCATGGCAGAATCGCCGCTGGCAGCACCGCCCGAGCAAGCGTTACAGCAAGACAGCCCGGGTCCCCATCTGACATGTTGCCGCACCGTGGATCTGCAATGCCTGCCACACGGCCCGCAAGGAGGCCTCTACTGCAACAGTCAGACCTGATTGTCATCCCAGTGCCCCAGCATAGGCCACAGTGACCGTTCCATGGATACCTGTACAGAGAAGTATCAGTGCGACTGCCAGTCCAGCTCGGCAACCGATCGTCTCAGCCTCAACACGACTGGCATACGATCTCTGCAATGGTGGGGGTAACCATATGGAGTCACTCGTGTTCTATGGCCAGGGCAAGGCTGTGGTACAGTGGTCAATTGGTTTGGAGTATTGTGGCAAGAGACCTTGTGCAACATGGATGGTGGCGCCTATAGCATGGATGACTGCAGCTTGGACCAGCGTGCTGACCAGCATGATGCAGAGCAGGCACAGAATGGTGGACTGGGCAGTGTCTGGGAGACTGGGGCAGGCAGCAGCATGCTTGTCCTGCTCTGCCGGAGAGGATGTGGCTGCGAAGCATGGATCATTGGATGACTGTTTGTAACGTTCTCATGGATCATTGGATCACTGAATGGTACCTCCATGCTCAAGCGATGCTTGCGACTGTGTCGCGGCTTCCTGCTCAAATCGTGATCGTGTCGTTCTTTCACTTGGTGATTGTCATCTGGTGGGTCAGGCGTGGGGTATGATGGATGCCAATTCTGTGCAGCCCTGGGAATGCAGGCATTGGCTGGAGTTGTGATGCACGTTTGGGCACGCTTGCCACAAAATGGGGCTCAATTCTGCAGCAGCAGCTGCACCCCAGGGTGATACTGGAGGGGTTGAGTATTCTTGCTTTTGCAATTCCATAGGTATTTTTGCACATTTTGCTTGAGCAATTCCATATGCGCCACCATACGTGTGTTACACGGAGACAAACGCAATTCCATATGCGCCACCATACGTGTGTGCACGACCGTTGCCACCATGCCTGACATGGTGCTGGCGTGCACTGACAAGACACCAAGCTGCATCCCGCGTGAGCATGGCAAATGAGATCATCTCGCTCATGATGCCAGGCAGGCCTCCTGCCGTACGGTCAACTCCTGTGTGTGTGTGGGGCTTCCAGTTGCACATTGGCCTATACTCGGGTTCGGAGTGAACTCAGATGCAAGTTCTGACTGAAATTCAGATTCGCAATTCCATCCACAAACCCAAACAGCTAGCGTGCACGAAGCAGGTCGTGCTGGTCTTCAGTCGCATGGCCTGTGAACACACCAACTGTGCCTGTCATCTCCGAGCGACCACTAGAGAACTATCAGGTTTTTGTCAATATGTCACAGCTGATGCCGTTGAATTGCTGCAGCACAGGCAGTACTGAGCTTGGCCAACCGCTGGTTCAGTCAAACATGCACTGGCTCAGTAACACACTGAGAGAGATCATTGGCGCAAGCATGTTTGTCAGCTATACATTGCAGAAAGGGGGCCCCACGGTCATACGATTGCTACAGTGGAACACACACACTGTGGGCTGACTTCAAATTGACCAGGCTCCATCTGTGGCCAAGCGCTTGTGCGGATGATATGGACCATATCATATGGTATAAGCCCATCCACAACTTATCTAAGCAGCACTGCGGCTCCGGCTGCTGGCAAGTGCCACACACGCAGTGCCAATCGCACGCACACTCAGGCTGTTCCGTACTGGGGGCACGCGAATCTAGGAACGAAGCATACATGTGCAACCTGCACAACTCAACATGCTTCACCAGCAGTACTGGACCTCGCTGTCCAGGTATATCTGAAAATCATCCATTCACCATCTCCAAGCAAACCTTCTCCAGCAACTCAACGTACGGGAGACTCGGCAGACCCAGAATGGGTCTGCCGAATGTGCCAGTGTGACGTTGCAACCACAGCACCACCGGTGCCACTGACAGCTTGTGGCCATCAGGCCGACCTGGGAGTATAAACGCTGCAGTGGTGCCAAGCATGCACTGGCTGCGGTGTGAACATGCAGCAGTTCCTCAGCCTGGCACCTCACCCGACCTCAATTGGGGTTAATTAACCCTACCTCAACCGCTCAAGCACTGCAAGTTGTGCCCACCCCAGCCGCAAACTGCGGCGGGATCTTCATGAGCTCAAAGTACAGGCCATCATTCCGCACGGTGCCGAGCGGCGGGAACGACGTGTGGGTCGTGATGAGCAGCGACTTGGTCTCCACGAAGAAGTCGAGCGCGTCGATGCGGCCGGTCACGCCGGCGCTCTGATCGAGGTCAAACATGAAGGGAATGTAGGGCATCGCGATGCCAAACAGCTCGTTGGTGATGGCGTCGCCGGCGTAGTACAACGTGGTGTCGTCGGCGGCGGTGATGCTGAAGATGACGCTGCCGGGGGTGTGCCAGGATGCGTTGCGTGCGGCGGTGATGTTTGGCAGAACCTCGTCTCCAAACTCAAACAGCTCGATCTGGGACTCAATCTACACAGCAGCCTCACTTGCGGCAGCACTGGGGCATCTGTGTTGCAACAGCGATGCCCCACTGGGGCCAGAGTAAATTATATCAGGACCAAACATGTACCGGCAGGCATGCCAGTGCTCTAGCAAGGCATGGGCACCAGAAGCGCGTGGATTGGAGTGTGACACTGCCGGCTACGCTACCCTCAATGTGAGTCCGTTGCCAGCCACAAGCCAACGCCGGTGTGTTTGTGCCTTATGATACACCACATATGGCAAGTACACACGTGGCAGAGCACTTCCAGGAAAATTTTTGGGTCCCCAGCTGCCATGGATGCATCCAGTGGCAGGAACTTGACCAGAATCCAGTCCGATGCCCGAGCATGCACCGAGTTCAGATTCAGCAGGTGCCTAGCTATGCCCAGACCAGACGGCGAATGGATGCCACCTATGGCCGGCGGCAGGCAGGATATCTTGAATATCAGTGGGTGTGTGTGAGGGCAGGGCTGAATTCTGCAACAGCAGTGTTCAACATCGTGCCCTAGTTTTTACGACAGCTAGCATCAGTGGTGCCAGTTTTCGGGTGGCGAGGTGGGGGCCGGCGCACCTGGTCAAAGATCTCTGATGCTGCAGAGTCCTCCTCAAGCATCATCCAGTACTCAAACTCAACCCGGGACACGTACACCGTGGCGCTGGGGAAGGCCTGGGTGCCGTTGCTGTCCAGAACGAGGCCCGAGACGTGGTCCGGGTGGCCGTGCGTGAGAAGCACATGCGTGATGGAGTCGGCGGGGATGCCCTGGGCCTCGAGGGAAGGCAGCAGGAAGCCGGTGCCCTCGCCGCCGGGGCCGTTTCCGGTGTCAAAGATGATGCGCTCCGAGTCGGTCTCGAGGTAGAGGATGTTGTTGCCGACGGAGATGATGTCGGTGGGCAGGTTGCGGCGCTCGAGCGCGCGGATGACCAGGGGGGCCTGCGGCGGACATGCATGCGTTAATGCCGACAAAGGTGCCGCTAGCAACCAGGGGGGCCTGCGGCGGATATGCATGCATTACCGCCGATCATTGAGGCACTTGAAGTTAAGCAGAGAGCTCTTGCAGCTGTCGACCAGAAAACACGCAGCAGACAACACCAGGCCCAGCTGCATTGCTGCAGCTGCGGATTACCACTCACGTAACTGGGACTTGGTCCATCTAGGTGAAATTCCGATGTGCGGCCCGCAATGCGCGATGGGGGACGCTTTGTGACCCGAGTGTCAGCCAACGCAGGGCAGCGAGCAGGACTGGGGGCATGATGGGCATGGTGTGCATGCGATCAGGGAGGGCTGCGCACGCGCAATGTGTGGACAACTGGATGCAGCTGGAGGCGAGAGTGGGCAAGGCATGCGTAATTGATGGGAAGTGGGCATGCACAGGTGCGCCATTTGTGGTGTGGCCGCAGGGAAAAGGGCATTGCATGCTGGCGGCAGATAGAGGGGGCACCGGGGGCAGCTGCGCACAGACGAGTCTAGACCGACGGCCGGGGGCTATGGAACGAGGCGGGAAGGCGGCAGACTGGGATGGTGTGGCAGCACAAGGGACATCGCATCACATGCAGAGACAGCTGAACGGGCGCAGGGGTGTGCGACCGCGCAACGCTTGGGACTAGTGCGTGGGGTCAGTGCCCGGCTGGCCGGTCCGGGAGCATGCATGCTTGGGTGCCTCCGAACCGAATGCTGTGTGCTCTGACGCAACAGGCGCGTCCAGAGCGCGGTGTGACATGCTGGCTTGGCCTGTGGAGGCCGGGACCAGAGCCTGCAGAGCGTTGGTGGGCTTGCAGAGTCGAGTGCAGACGTGTGCACACACACAGACACACAGACACACACACACACACACACACACACACACACACACACACACACACACACATGTGTGCCTGGAAAGGCAGCCGTGGCGTGCAGAGTCCGCCAGGTTGCTGAGTTGTGAGGTCGTTTGTCGGATGTGCTGCTGGCTTGACGGATGCATAGCAACGCCCTGTAACACGCACATGACGTACAGAAGTGTCTGAGTGTGTAGTGTGATAAACTGAAATTGACTTATGCTACCGGCCGGTGCGCGTCTCTCACAGCGGGCAGCACAGCGACTGTGCCCATGGTATCGCACAGCCCTGCCGGGCGAGGTGCCTGTGCCTTGGGAGCACGGCCGCCACTCCCTGCAATGGCGTGTACTGGGACTGGATTGCATCGCAAGTGCAACAGGCTCACGTATCATCACACGGCATCGAAATGCGTGCACGTCCTCCGAACACATACTCATGGTCACAGAAAGACCCTTTGTGCGATAGCGTACTCATGGTCACAGAAACACCCTTTGTGGCTGCCTCCGCACTGTAGCCTCCGCACTGTAGCCACCAGCTCAACCTGCCTCACCTCCCACCGCTGCCTCAGCCTGGCCACCCTGCCACACAAAACCTCGGCCCTGGGCTCAGCGGTGGGCCTCCCTCACCTCTCAGCCTCTCTCAGTGCCTCTCCTCTCCATCTCTCACGCCTCTAGTCAGCTGTACTCATCCAGGCTGCACTGCTAGAGTCTGAGCAAGGGTGGCACTTGACCAAGGTCGCTACTCCCACACAGCCAATCACGTGGCCAGGGAAAAGTAGATGGCATTTAGAGCATGTCGTGGGTAGCAGTAATGAGAAGTGGACACATGGCTACTGCGTGAGGCACACAGGAAGCAGTTGGTTGAAAAGGCACATGGCGGTTGGTCGATCGATGTCTGCCCTTTGCAGCCTTCTTTGTAACCGATCTCTTTGCAAAAGTCACGCTACAGGTGCTGGATTCCCATGCCCTTTGACATGACGAAGTATTGGTGGTTGTGTACAAGGCTGAGAGAAGCTCATTTCTACGTGAATGAGAAGCTGCCAATTGGGCATGCACGCACCTGATCACCAAAGAGGTCTGGTGGCAGCATCATCACGCCATCAGCAAAAACGGCTGCAGTTTTGTATCCTTCTAGACTGAAGTACTGGACACCAGCGTTGCAGCCTTGAGCGGAGGCAGAGGGAGCCAGGGACACCAAGACCAGTGCTTGGACGGCCAACGCCAGGCATGCAGCCATCTGGATACACGAGAGCAGCGTCTGTCAGCAA
>JALKAD010000507.1:0-12473 GCA_024500015.1 Ulva compressa | reverse complement strand
GCGCGTGGCGGTCGAGGTGCAGCCCGTCAGCAAGTCTGCTGCTCTTGCTGCGACGGCGCATGTGCTCGCGTGCCTCCGGGCCAGCGCTGGCGACCACAGTCGTCTCTTGGGCAGCGCGCACGTGTCCACTGCGGCCTTTGTCGCTATGGCCGCGTTGGCGATGGTCGCCATCGCACCGAGCTGGGTCACAGGTGTTTGCCCACCCACTGAGATGTGGTGCTCTGTCAGAAGCATGCCCGCACCTGCTTGCGAACGCATAACCTTGATGCGTTACACAGTGATAGATCTAGGACCCAGCAGCGCCGACCAGGCAACAAACAAGCAGAAAGACAGGCCACCGCAAGCACCATGGCCACTCTGCGCACGAGCAAATGCCAGACCGAATTCGTTCGAACCAGCGGCGGCACGAAAGCAAACATACACATGCACACACCTTGATGTGCAGTTGAATACTACGGCAAGGCAGACGGCATTGCGGCGATCGTGAGGGAGTGCGTGACGCAGTGTGCTCCGGACCTGCAGCCCATGGTCCGCCATGCGGTGGGTGCCAAGGTCGAAGTCGCGGACGCGAAGGCAGCGCTGGCGCATGTGTATAAGCACGGCATGGAGACGGGGCTCGAAACGTTGGAGGAACGGTGTGTATCGACTCTAGCTGGTACTGTGACTGGTATGGTTGCAGGCGGTGTCCATGGCGGAATCCAGATGGGTTCGTGACCTGTATGGTAGCAGGCGGTGGCCATGGCGATGGAAGTGTCCATGAGATGGCAGTGTGGTGTGCAGGGAGTGCTGGCGTCTCGTGGCAGGGGTCCTCGCAGCCCATGGCCATGGTGGCGACCCGGTCGTCACAGAGGCTGAGTGGGCTGCCAGGGTTCAGGCGCGCACTGACCAAGAGCGGGCTGCGGCGGAGGCCGAGGTCTGGAGGGTGGCCGAAGAGAGGGCTCGCGCGGAAGCAGTTAAAGCGGAGGCAGCAGCGGCACGGAAGCGGAAGAGGGAGGCGGCTGCAGCAAAGAAGAGGGCGGCCGTGGCGGCCCAAAGAGCCGCGAAAAAGGCGGCTGCGGACGCGGCCGCGGCGTCGCGTGCCGGCGGCGCTGGTGGCGGGGGGGGTTCAGCTGCCGGGGCGGGGGGTAGTGGCGCAGCCAACGCTGAGGCCGGTGGTGGGGCTGGAGGCGGAGCCGGTGGCAGTGCAGATGAGGACTCGGGGGTCACAGGAGATGATCCGCGTGCAGTGGCAGAGCTGGAGAGGCGGCAGGCGGCGGAGGCAGCGGAGGCAGAGAGGCAGGTTACACAGAGGGCGGCGGAGGCAGCGCGGGCTGCTGAGGAGGTTGCGGCATTGATGCGAATGCATGGTGTGGAGGCCGCTTGGCGGAATGAGCGGACAGCACAGACAGTGGCACTGTTGCGGGATCTGCTGCAGGCGCGGCTCAAGCCAATCGTGATCGTGCGTGTTGGGCTTGTGGATACAGACGGGGCTACGGGGGTTGCCGGTGGGGGTTCGGAAGGGGGTGTTGCAGCTGCTGATGATGTGCCTGCCCCACAGCCCGCATCGCAGGCACCTGTGGGGGGGGGCGATGTGGGGTCAGCCAAGCGGGGAGTCGCTGGCAGCGTTGTGCAGCAACGTGGCGCGGCTTTGGGTGGGGAGGGGGCTTCCAGTGCGGTGGCTGTGGGTGCCCGCCGCCGGGTTGGTGCAGCGCAGGAGGTTGCTTCTGTTGGAGTCTCTGGAGCATCCAAGGAGGTTGCTTCTGTCGAACAGGGAAGGCGACCCGCTGTGGCGGAGGGCCGTGGACCGGGGGCGGTATCCAAGGCTGCTGTTGTCGGGGGCTCTGGGGTGCAGGGCACCCACCGCCGTGTGAGCGATGGTGTGTCTGAGGGTGGAGGCCGCAGGCCGTCGCCCATTATATTTCAGCTCCCATGCGGTGAGAAACGCAGTGAGCCGGACGGTGTCACGTTGGACAGTCTGCGGCCGAAGCGCTGGGTGAAGCGCATCTGACAGGCCTGATCAACCGTCTGCTGAAAGTATGTTGCACAAGCATGGCATCGGGTGTGGTTTGATAAGGTGTAATTAGGTTTGCTTGAACAGGCATGTACAAATGGATGTGCTCGTGCTCACTCAGGTGTCTGTGTTGAATACACCTTCTAAAAACGTTTCGACACTGGCGCAGCTGGTGCGAGGGGCAGTAGTCCCGCCAGCATTGGACTGCAAACGGTCGTGTGTGTTGTTCGTTCTTCCGCCCCTGCTGTGGCCGATGCCCGTTAGGGTGTGGCGTGATCCCCCCCCCCCCCCCCCCCCCCCTTTTTCTTTTGTACCAGCTCCAGATCAAGAGCCTTTTGGAGGTCTGCATGCATCAGCAGTCAGATCTCATGGTTTGGGTTGAGTATCTAAAGATTTACTCCACTGTCGAAGCAATATGCATGTGTATCATGCAAGCAGAAGCGCAACTTCCGCGTCAGCAAGTGTACCCAAGGTGTGCACGCAAGCTTACGCTTGGACGATTCTCTATCGCAACCGGTGACTCACTGTGACGAGGTTGCAAGGTACAATGGCCGAATCAGCAGCATCCATCTGTGTCTTTGATCTTGCGCGGATGCAAGTCTTCCCGCTTTAAGTATTCTTATTATACCCTCTGTCCCAATCGATATCGATATTGCGAAGAACCTCGTACACGAGCGCGCTGCAGACATATAGGCGTGGCGACCTCGTTCAGATAAGACACCAACTACAGGTGTTTTGTAACGTAGCCATACATAGGTTTAACTTCTGGCCGATAGAGGCTTCTCTTTGAAGAGCTTGACGTCGACGTTCGCGCTGCAGGCCTCGGTGCGGGTGCGATCTATATCAGCCGCGATCTCGAGCAACTGGCGCCCGTTGTTCCGCAGTGCTGATTAACACTGCGCATGAGCTTGTGGAGAAAGTAGTAGAGTATACTGCCATAACTTATTAGAGCTACTATGCTACCACAGCGTGCTCATTATAATTTGCGGCGATCATTGTGCATGTGCTACATCGCCCAAAGCGCTCGAGCGTGCCCGCATTGCATTGTGGCGTCGATCCAGAAGTTTTTATCTGGTTGATTAACGCGTCACGTCAACCCATTTTGAGGGCTCCGTTTCTGCTTCGGTGATCAAGCGAGTCTCGTCTTTGTCTCTGCGACAATTTCCACATGGCCTGATGAGCTGTCAATGGCGCACAACTGTGGCTGACAGTACCCGATTGTGTTTAAGTATTCGAATGTCGGTCTAAGCTGAAACGCTAGGACGTCATGTGGGTGATCACATGTCGGTGGCGAGACTACGCTCAAGCCTGGCCATTGCAATACAATCCTGAACTGTGCGCATGCCACCACGCTAAGTTGAAGTCGTGTCAGAGTCGTCCACCGTTATGGGGTAGATGTGGAGATATGCGTGGATGCGCTTGCGCCGATATGGTCCGAAGTCACCAGCGTGCCCAGCGTGCAGGCTTGCACGGCTCCTTGAACTGCAAACCTATACAGCACTGGGCAGCGCCCATAAGCGTGCACAGCTGCCTACTTTTACAGTCGATTGTTAGTCTGCCAAACAGAGTTGCCAAAGGCAGTGCTGCTTCCCGGGAGTCTAGCGCACATCCACTGCCCTTTGCCGTTTGTGCGTGCTGCCAACTTGAACTCAAACCACTGCCAGGTCAAACCAAGCAGGTCGCACACCACACTGGACACCCATAAAAGCACTCGATGAAACTCAGAATCCCACCACCCCACCTGATTCTGTGCGCTGGTAATACGAAGGGGCAGCGCCGTCGCTGGCCTTCGCATGCACACATGTCTGACAGCCATGGCTCCCCATGGCCACCACCATATGACACTGCAGGCCAGGCGTCGGCGTCGCAGACACGGATCCGTGCGCATGCATGCGTGCTGCAGCCGCAGCATGCTCAGCTCCAGTCGCAGCTTGCCACCTCACAGAACCCGCAGTGCAGAATAGCCGGCAGCAATTGCTTTGAACCCCACCAACTCGGCAGCTGCTAGCAAGCTCCACAGGCCGGGGACGTTCGAGGCACCTCCCGCATCATCATGACCCCGCAGCCGTCACGCGCAGCACGAGGCAGCGCGCCGAAGCGGCAACGCGAGGATGGCCCCGTCATCGACATCATGGACACGGACTCTGACGATTGCGCGATCGTCGACCCGGCGCCACCGCGGCAGCCACCGGAGCGGGGGCACCAGCAGGCAGGCCCGACTGCTCCGCCTGCAGCCAAGGCGCACGCGCCCACCGCACCTTCAGCCGCACCCAAGCCCGCCTCTGCCGCTCCCAAGCTACAGGCCGCCAGGGGTGAGGCGGGACCCAGCCATGCCGTCGATGACTCAGAACAGCACGCACAGTGTGCCGGGGCATCAGCGGACAGGTGAACCTCCTTTCAATGCTGTTACCGTGTAACTCCCCACCCCTTCAACCTCCCCCCAATCGCAATTTCATCCCTACCAAGCTTTACGTGCGTCCGCAGCATGCGGGTATACGTGCCTGCCAGACTCCCTCAGCTGGGTGTTTGCTGGCATTCGTCATTAGGCTGCACCGTTTTGATCTTCGTGTTTGCGTGTCGCAGCCTGCCAAAAAAAAAAAAAATTTCCTAACGAAAACATTTTTTCGCTTGCTTTTCTATGTGAGGTCTCCACCTGCTCCCCGGCCTACATCGTGCTATATATACCATTAGGATGCTTTATACAGTGTCTCTGTGCACCTGTGGGCGTGTTTGGTGAAGGTTTGGCCCTGGTCAGGCACATTCAATGGTGGCTAGGAGTGCACACTCGCGAATGCAGTGCAGCAGCTGCATCTAAGCACACATTGAATGTATGCAAGTACACACTCAGTCATACTAGCCATTGTGCGTTAAGGATTGCAGTATGCTAAAGCCGACGACATGCACGTGGCCGGTGTGTTCTTGTACTAGCACGGGCTGTGAGATCCGCTCCGGCACCGGCTGTGGGCTGACGCTCCTGCGGCTTTGCCACACTAGCGCCCCCCAGGCTACCGCTGCTGGTCTCTCCATCATCACTGTCCGCACTCAAACTAACGCCCGATTCACCCGGACTACTCTCGCTAACACCATGCTGTGACTCTTCTTCAACAGCATCATCTGGCGTGGCCCCGGTAGATCTGCTGACGACCCTAGAACGTTTAGCCTGTTTGGCCGCATGGGAAGCAGCCCGCTTGGTCTGCCCCTTCTTGCAAGGCACAACTGAGAGACCGAGGTCCTCGCATGCTGCGCACAATGGCAGTTGTGACCAGGCAGCCGCGCTCTCGCCAACATGCGGACAACCTAGAGACTCGCAGCGCTCTTCATCCACGTCATTAACCCCACACTGCGCACAGAGGCTGCTGCTGAACTCAAACAGGTCACTTTTAGTGGTCGTGACTGGCGCAAAGTACAGAATTGCCTCTACAGGGCTGCTGCACTCTAGATTCTTGTCACAACAAATGATGTTGGACAGGCTGTGCTCCTGTGGAAAGAGTTGTGCACCACACACAAACTGCGGGTCATCCTCAATGACTTGCTCAAGCTGCGCCAATGCATAGCCCTTCTCAATGCCGATGTGCTGCTTGTGCACCTGGCTGACAGCACGGGCACAGAGCTTAAAGTGGCTCCATCCAGCGTTGGAACAGCAGAGCCTTGAGAGCGAGGACATCCAAGGAGGTCTGCTGCCTCAAGCTGATTGTACGCTGTTCGCAAGCCTGGTGCACGGGAAACATCTCGTTGCATAGACTTGGATAGCTGCGGTGTGACAGTCCACAAGATGTTGTTCAGTGTCAAGAAGATGCGCTGCCGCTCTGCACTGGAGTCATCACTACAGAATCCAGCTCCGAGTCGTGCCAGGTGGTTGCAAAGCTTCTGCGCAAGCCCACCTTTGGGCTTGCACGGCTGCAACACCTTGCCGACTTGATCAGCAGTCAGGCAATGGCTGTGACTGAAAGTTGTATGCCTGTTGGCCATGAGGGCAACGAACGCATTCGTGCGCCTGGCATCTGCTGCAGGCTGGGCAGATTGGGTCTGCAGTTGCTCACTGACTGTGAAGCTGAGTAGCCCTGGGACCGGTACACAGAGCTTTTCGCAGGTCTCATCTACGAATGCCATTGTCCATGACAGATCCGTCAGGTCGAATCCATGGCCAGCGGCTGAAAGTACCGAGGGAAAGCCTACGCATGCCGTTGCGAATCTACCGCTCAACTCCAGCAAGCGAAATACGTCTAACAAGCTATCTGACTCATCAACCTCACATATTTTCCGCTGTGGGATGACACTGACGCCCGACGCTGTCGCTGCACGCAGGACGACGCGGCGACCCATTGTGTCTGCTGCCCGTCGTGCCGTACCAGGCAACGGACACGATCAGGGGTACGTATTGAGTACTGATTGGTAGTTCGGATGATTATTTAATGTTTGCATGTGTTGTCGTAGGCCTTCGCGCCTCGCAGATGTGTCAGGGGCGTCGAGTACTCCACGTCGCGGTGCGTCGGTGGCAGGCCATCCGTCGCGGGATGAGATTTGTCATATCATCGGTACTTTTGACACCGGAAATAGACCACACATGCTTCATAGAGTTCACTGGCTTGTTTGCGGCTTCAAACAGCGCCCCAAACAAAAGTAACAGGGAAAAAAAAATTTGAAGCAAAATTTGGCTGAAAAAAAAAGCTAGACACGCAAACACGAAGATCAAAACGGTGCAGCCTTAAGGATGCTTCATAGGAATCACACCGGGCTGTGCATGCTGTGTAGGCCTGCCGGAGCCCCGACTTCCGCCGCCGCTGTTGCAGCTGACAAAGCCGCACCTGTGCCTGCACGACCAGCGCAGGCCGCCACCACGCTTCACATCAAAAGCGCGGTCGCCGGCAGCCCGATTACTACTGGTACTGGTGGTACTGGTACTGATCACAAGGAGCTGCACTTCAACGATGCACCGATGCCGGCCGCAGCCGCCATAGCCAGCCGAGCTCCCCCGCTCACTACCTTCCAACTTCCCCGACATGCAAATCTGTCCATGTATTCGACATCGCGATGCCGCGTCCCTCACAATCGCACCTCCCCACCTTCTCCCAACACTTCTCGCCTAACCTTCTCCCTCTCGTCTCCTGTCCCGAACACAGACCTTTATCAGTCTTCTCAGCATGCTCAGCTCCTCTCTCACGTCGACCGCGGGGTCGTCGACGCCTGGGCGCGTACTACCGCGGCCTGGCTCGATCTACATACTGAGTCGCACAGGCCCACCATTGACGCTCAAAACCTTCATCTTCACCCTTCTGGGCCCCAAGGCTTCATGGCTACACTTGCGGGCAACAACTCCCTCGCCGCCGCGCGGTCGGATTACACCTCCATCCGCACGCTCATCAAGGGCGGTCTCATTGCCACGGGATTCCTTGAAGGGTGGGGCGCTCTCACGCCTATCTTCCCCCACCTTTCCAACGGCCCTGCCTGCATGTTCCAATTCGCAACAAAGACCAAGCGGAAGATGGTGACTGTGTACACCAACAACCTGGCCACCACTGTCGAAGAAAGCGACGCCTCCGCCCCATCAACTGCACAGCCAACAACACCTGGCGATGCTTCCCACGCCTCACAAGTGCCCCTCACACCCAATGCCAATGGCTTCTTCGAGTACCGTACGCCCCTTCTATCACATCTGCCTCTTCCCTTTCCTCGCGTTTTCATCTCCCACCATCCTTTACACTCTCCTCCACATGCAACAATATCCCTCCCATGTCGGCCACCTGCACTTCCTGCTGCGCGTTCCTGTGCATGCGTGGGTGTGGTCGTGTCACCTGTGTCGGTTCATTGATTCTTTTCACCTCAGGCTGTTGCTGCTTGTTGATGTTGTCTGCTGTCGGGGATTTTGGCCGTCTCCTTTCCTTCTGTTGCCCTCGCTGACGGGCTCATGTGTTCATCTCCGTGCGAAAATTGCCGCTGTCACCCCTGTCTGCATGTGTCGGCAGCCTCACCTCCCCCGCTGGGTCCACCCTGCCACACGGCCCCTGCTCCCCTCCACATACGTGCAAAACCTCGAATGTGCTATGCAGGTGTGTTCGTGAAAAACCAAGCTGCGCTTCTGCTTGCAGCCCACTGTGCCTACATTGCGCACATCCCTGCCGGGCTCGTCCGCACTGCCCCAGGGGAGTGGGAACTCAACAGCGCTAGCATCTGGTGCCCGGGTGGGCCCAATGGGCCGGAGGGCCGGTACAGCCCCATCTCCCCCTTCCTCGTCTGTCGCAAGGCTGCTGCCGGAGCTACCGGTGTTGCAAAGGACCTCGACTTCGACAAATGGTATGAGATGATGATGGCCAAAGGTGGGGATCCCGCCGCCCACGCGGCGTTCGTCCGGGCCGTCATGAATGGCAACTCCAGACCCTGCCTCAGGCCCAAGGGCTTGCAGGCCCCGACTCCCAGCGACTGGCTCCGGGCCGTCGTGACTGCGTCACCGCTCCTCAGTGCTATTGACACCAGCATCCCCAATTTCCCCTACGTCGAGCTTGTGCGCCCCTCTACCTTGCGCCCCCACCTCTTCCCTTTCTCTGTTCCTCCTCAACATGTCCTGCGTCTCACTTTGCGCTTACCCACCCCTCCATGCCGCCCTGCCGCAGTTTGGGTCTGTCGTTATCAGGCACTAAGGGGCCAACCTGTCTGCTCGTCTGCACCCCATGCGCACCGTTCCCCTGCACCCCGACCTGCCTCAGCCGTGTCCCTGCCAGGATCGCTTGCATCCTCCCACACAAACGTTTACGCCACGGCTGTACTTCGCAGTGATGCTGCGGCATTTGCATTCCTGTGCGCGGTTTGGTTGACATTATGTATGCCTGCAGGACGATCGCACCATCATCTCGGCCAATTGGCTTTGCATCGTCTTGCCCCTCACTTTCCACATCATGGAGGAGCACGCCAACCAGGGCGTGGACCCTGATGTCGACGACGCCGACGTCCTCACTGGAATCGGCTGGCTCAGCCTGGGCCTGGAGACCTTCCGCATGCTGAGTGTCATGCCACATCTCCTCCCCCCGAGAGGGAACGTCATCGTCGGCACACACGCTGCGGTGAATATGGCACTCATCCAATGTGTGCGAGAAACATTCCAAGGCGACTCGGATTCCTCCGGCGTGGCCCTGAGAACCGGGGAGGATCAAGATCGCATATGTGATGTTTTCCGGGAGTCCCTGTCCGCAGCCACCGCCTATGCTCTCCTCACTCTCTCTCACAGCACGGTGTGGGTGGTTCCCCCGCCTCGAAACCAGAATATCCCTAAGTACGAGTCTACGGCTCAGGCTTTCTCCGGCCTGTATGGCTGGTGGTCCTACTTGGGGCCGGCGTACAGAGCTCTCATGGCAGAGGGAAAGGCCAAGATGGCAGGACTGTCCCCGTCGGTTGCATTCATGAGGGAGTACCGCAATGGCATGTTGCGACGGGCATACAAGCTGTGCCTCCTCCCCAACCTGCCAGCCAACGTTCTTGGCACCCTCATGCAGACGACAGGCATGGATGCACCACAAACCCAGGTCATCGAGGAAATGAAAGGTCCGCCTGCCGGCCCCCCTGCATGCACTGCTGTCATGTGCACGGGTCATCCGGTGTACCCTGCTGCCTTTTGATTGGGTGCGCGCGCAACACTCATGCCGTTTCCCATATCATGCACCCTGATGCAAGGTGATTTGAACGACTGCCCTGCGCATCTTGCAAGAGGTGCCTGTACGATGCATGCATGTCCCACATTGTGTCTGCTGTAAGCCACATCGTGTATGCCTGGTGTTGGGTGCTGCACCAGCGCAGTTATGGGTGACAAGGCCCCCGGACCTGTGTTGTGGTGCCGCCTTCCTATGCGCAGTGTGTCCGGTCGCGTGGACCCAGTACATGATGGGGCTTGTCTGATACACGCACACTCATGCAGTGGTGAGGAAGAAGCTGCAAGAACGCGTTGCCAGTGGCGACCACGGTGAGGGTGGCGGTGAGGAGGGGGGGGCCTCTAAAGGCAGCCACACCGCCCCCGATGTGACACGGCCCCTGCCCGCAGCACGGGCCCAAGGCGCAGGTCCATCTTCGACAGTTGTGCCTCGCGGAAATTGTGATCCTGTCATACAGACTCCGGGGTGTCCAGCGAACCGTGACGGTGGTGTGTCATCCCTTCCTTGTTTCAATGTGGCCACATTTCGCGAAACACCCAGTTGTGCATATGGGCCACGTGCTAAGAGCACGACCGTCTGTGCGTTACTGCAATGTACGGGCAGTTGTCGGCCAGGACTTCTCACGATCAGGCTCCTCAGTGCATGATGTGCACATAATCTGCGCAGGTCGGGCACACTTCCTGCGTTGCCGTTGCCAATGTCTGTGTTGCGGTTCGTGGTGTGTTCAGCCCCGATTCACACCTGACTGTTGTAGTGTGCCCTCGGTACAGGACGCTTGCTGCCATGATTGCATGTCTCCCCATCCCGCTTTGGGGGAACTGGCGGTACACCTGACCTGATGCCTCCAGTGCTGGGATCACCGACTCACAGCACGAAGGTGAATAAGCGTGACGTGTCCCTGTCGCAAGCTGAGGATTTCTGTGCAGACGGATCTCCTGAAGGTGCAACCCCTGCAGTGGAGCCGGTGCAGAGGTTCGTGGATGAATTCCTGCGCACAGAGATTGTTCGGCGAGCACGACCTGATATGCTCATGAACGCCATGGAGCGGTTCATCCAGCTGATGACCAAGAACGAGGGCGTCGCTGCCATCTTGCTCAAGTCCTCTAGGCGCATCGCCGTTATGGAGAGCCTGCGGGAGCAGTTCGATCGACGTGGGAGGGGCTGTTGCTAATGCAGTCGAGGGACATGATGATGAAATGCCGGATGAAGACAAAGGCGACAGTCCACCCATATCTAGGCAGCTGGATATGGATGGGGAATCAGAAGGAGGCACATTGATTGGTGAAACCCAGGAGGGTGGCAGCCCCACCCAGAACCCACGCAACTTCGGGCCGGCTGCAACGGAGCGACCCACCCGCAACCAAGTGCAACCGCAGCAGTTTGTGTCATATAATGCGGAAGAGTTTGGTCGCAAACGGCGGTAGTGTATTGTGTGATTCACTACAGGTTCCATCGTTGTTGTTCTCTAGTATCGGTGCTGTTTGAGATCCGTGCGGCATGCGCCTTGCGGCATGTTTAGGCTGTTGTTCAACATACGCTCCATTTCAATGCCATGCACACACTATTTGGGGTGCATGCAGAACACGGCTGAACAGGCACCCCGTTGCCAAGGACAGTTTACGGCGATGTAATAATACATGTGTACATACTATGCGCCTCCCCAGGCATGTATGTGTGTTGGCTTCAATACTCTGCTAGCACTCTGACTTTTGTCATTACAACTGGATGGGAGCCCGTCGATGTAACAGTACATACATACTGTGTGTGCGTGCTTTCTCCATTGCTACAGTACTAGTACTGTATGAAAGGAGTGTCAACATGGTTGCATGGAGGAGAGAGGCACATCACAATGCGATGATGCAGGAATTCCTGCATCATCGCAAATGCCATGACAACTTGCATGCACGCGCGCGACAGTTCAGGAGCGCAGACTCTCACGATCCTCCTACTGGCATGGACAGGTGCAAGGCAGGAAGGAGGATACGCTCTGCAGGTGCAAAAGATGCACGTACGGGACTGTGCCCTGGCCGCGCCACAGCCACCAGAGGAAAGGGCATCAGACGTGTGTTAAGATCCCATACACGTGCATGTTTGAAATGAAAAAAAGTGACTGTAACCTGTGACGCGGGTGGGCATAGTGTCAAGATGGCTGTGTTATTCGGTGGCAGGGTGTGAAGGGCTTACGCCCCAGCACGAGGGCTGTACACGGGCAGCTAATACACACGGCATGAATATACTCTGAATGCGATGAACAAGACAAAATGGGCTGTGAGAATATTAGGCGCCCCAGTCAGAGCACAAGCGCAAGCGCATGTACATGAACACTGAACCCAGCAAGCGCACGGTATAAATACCGCTTGTGATGCGCCCAGGACCTCCCTGTTATAGCTAGCCTCGCCGAGTTAACGAGCATCCCGGCAGCCACATTATTGGCACACCGGATGACTCTGATCATTACGAGGCGAGTATGGATTAGGCTCGCTGTGGCTTTGACATTGCCACTCATGCAGCTACGACTGACACCAGCAGTGGAGATCGCTGAATCACGGAGTGATGGTGCTCAGCGGCATGCAATCTTACATGCATGACTCGGTGCCGTTGAAGCTGCAGAGTGATCAAAGCCACCTGCCAGCTGATTGGAGGCCTGAGCGCACTCTTACTAGCTGCGCGTGGGATATGAGATGTGATTGTGTAGGCCTTCCGGTCCGCCCGCTGCATCGCCACCTGCCAGTTGTCTGTCATGGGATGAGGTGGAGCCAGCCATGTCGTGGCGTAGCCAAACATGTATCCTATACTGCATGCTGCATACTAGTAGGGCCGCATGAACCTGCAGGCTGAAGGAAGTG
>JALKAD010000506.1:0-12485 GCA_024500015.1 Ulva compressa | reverse complement strand
ATGCTTTGATCTCCTCGTACCATGGAGCTCTCTAGGAAATGAAGCCTCGCAACTGAAGCGTCGAGACACAACTTCAGCCGTGACTGCGGGGTGACGAAATAGAATCGATCAGTAGGTTTCAGGAACTCGTAAGCGCTGCATTGTGTCGTGTGTGTGTCATTGTACTCGCATCTGCGCAGCCTTGCGCGGTGCCTGTAGATAAATTGTATGTTCTTATATCTCAAGTCTTCTATCAACGGATGCTTCGTCAACTGGTTGAAGCGTGCACGAGCCACTCAGGTACGGAACAAAGGTCTGCGACTAGGTTGCACAACGTTGGCAGCTCTGTCCTTCACCGTTTTCTAAAACATGCTGCATACTGTTCTTCAAGGGTGTTTTTATCGCTGATTCCGCTGATTTGTTGTGTCCCGCCGTCCTTTGATTTGTGAACCTATTGAACAGGCTTCGTCGCAATTCAAGACGATCCGGGTTGTGGATAGGAACGGGGGGCACAAATATTTTGACGTGCGAAACGAGAATGGATATTCTCGAGTGTTGAAGTTCTTTGGCACGCCCGTTCTGCGCTCGGAAGATTCAAAGTACATACTGGACTTTAGAGATCTGCAAGACGCACACACGTACCATCTTCCGTTAAAAGATGATGCAGATTTGAACAAGCGGGTATGCGACCTGATGACTGCTTGAATGTATCCTTGTTGGGTGTACATGGCTCTTGCATCAAGTCCTTAATGCCTGTAGCACAGACAGCAGCCTGCTCAAGCTTCTTGAACAAATATGGATTGAGGTCACACCACAGCGTGTCTAATGATGACAATGTACGCAGATGTCCCAAGCTGAGAGTACCCTTCGCAATCAAGTGACTGCATCTGAGCAAGCATTTCGGTGGTGGTTGTCAACGTATGCATTGCAGTTGTGGCCCGCTGCTGAACTGCAGAACATCTCTCAGTATTTGTTTCTGAATCATCAAGGCGAACGGCTTGTTGAGTTTGATGCTGGAGTCATGGCTCGTCTTCAAAATGGTGAGATGCGTTTACTCCTAGGCGAACACAAGTCGACCTTGACCACGGTCAATGCTGCGGAGCTAACTTATAAATTTGTGAAAATACAGTGCGGATCTACAACAACTTAACAAAAGTACCCTGACAGGATGGCCAAAGCAGAATCAATGTGAAAATTTGGTTAAATCCCTTTGACAATGTCACGATGGCAGAATTGTTGTTACAGGAAGCTTTTACGTGGGCCCAGAGAAGAAGCTGCTGAAGTACACAATGTGTTTCCACCTTTTGATGATGTGATGGATGCAAAGTTGGTGGTTGCTGGAGATCTGATTCTACCATTGAAAGGTCAAACGCGTAATGCGGTTGTGAGAGAGCTTCGGAGCGTTTATGATCAAGTGTTGACATTAATTGGCGGCAAGTTTGAGCCCATTCCTGCGCTTGGTGATAGTTGCAAGACTGTCGAGTCAACATCTGCAACTACTCATAGATTAGACATGTGATGGTTGTGCTCAAGGGTTGTGGGCAGGTCCGATGAGACCAATTATGTAGCATGTCCTGCAGCAGTGGCTATTGGCTCTCAAATTCTGTGCGTGTCCCATTAATGTCACCAGGATCAGACCGGTATTAGTGGATTGTTCATGCGGCCCGTGGGGATGTCATTGTGCTTCCTTGCTGTTTAGTTGCAGCACCCGATCTCGGGTCCCGGCACATCACCGGCTACACGCCTGTCATCTCCTCAAAGACCTTCAGCATTCCCATAACAGGGCTCATGCAACCTATTCGCCCCTCGCGGTATTGTTCGCACCGGCACTTCCTCGATTGCCACATGCAGTGCAGCCTCAGGCTGTGGAAAGGCAGCATGATGATGAGCTCGCAAGCAACTCTTGCCGTTACCAAAATTGCAACACGCAAAACACACTTGCACGATATTGGAGATTGGTCGTTGAATAAGCACAACATGCGCATGCATGTGTGGGCACTGACCATATGCATGCATATCCATAGCCAACGCCATGAAGACACGCTCATAGTTATGTTTCAGTCCCATTCCATCCTGGAGACCTGCTCGGCGATGCCGGCGTTGAAGCGTTGTTGCCCGCTCGAGCTTGCTTTGCATGATTGTGAGAGCATGCATGCGGGCTGCATGTGCCCATTGGGAGTGCGAGTAGGTGTCCTTAGCCACTTTTTCCAGCTCAAGCGAGTTTGGAAAGGCACCACAACAGGCAGATTTCAGGCAAGCTTATGAAAGAGTTGCAGCCGGTTCCGGACAAGCCAGGCCCCGAAAGCTGCAGCAACATGGCTGTTGTGTACTGTGTGCAAATCTGTTGGACAACTTCTCAAGGCTGTCATTTTTTTTGGCAGGTGCCATTTTCAAATCGTTCACACTAGTGTGTGGTGAGCCGGTTGTGTGGCCCCCGCAGACCGCATGATGTGCGACACACTCACGCGAGCGTGACATACACTTAGACACTATTGTGCAGTGCACTCAGCTGGCAGGCATGCCTGTGATTGTCCAGCACACCTGTGGTCACACCTCTGTGTGTACAGCTGTAGGTGAACTCTGCTGAGTGCATTGTGTGGTGGCTCGTGTGGTTGCACGCCTTGGTCTCGACCGAGGCTTGCAGTCACGTGTTGCATTGAGGGTGAACTCGGTCCCGCTTGTCGAAAGTGTCAATGTCCTCATGGATACGGCGATGTAATCATACATACATACTGTGTTGATACATTCCATGTAACTGCTGCTGCCATGACAGGACATCATGGCCTCAGTGATTAGCGCTGACATCCAAGCGTATAGTGGTTGCATGCTCAGGTCTGCTGTAGTGATTGCATGCCCACGTCTCCTGTTCACTCGTGGGTGACTTTGGGTGCGAGGAACCAAGTGTATTCCAGTCACACCATGCATGTCAGAACTCTGCTAGATTGCTTCAAGCTTGGTTGCCAAGTATGAGAGGGCTCGCTCCCCCTGCGGACACGTCCTCCTGAGCGGCTGGTGTTGATAAGCGAGGCCGCAGATAAATCGGTGGAACGTGCATTTCCACATGCCACAGCGAGCTGAAGGTGCCTTGGCCTCTCTCTGTGTATGTCGCCGCGCAGCAGTGGTTGAGGGGGCATGCTGCAGCTCAGTTCACACATCGAACTGGAGCATGAAGGTAAATGTTCAAGCTCGCCTCACAACCATAAGGGATCACCTGATCAGCCAGTAATGTACAAAAGCAGAAGTTCAGGAAGCAGCTTAAGGAGGAACGAGCCATGCGTGCATCTGTACTACCTCAGCAGGACAGCTCCCTCTTCAAAGCTCAACCAACCGAAACACTGAGCGCGGCCGCAAACAGCCAAGTGATACAGGACAACATTTTGAGCTCTTCTCCTGTGCTACAAGATGCGATGAGGTTAGCAGGGCGATCTCGATCTGGACTGGTGCTGGTGTGCAGGAGCACTTTGAATCGTTCCATCCCCCAAAACCAAGCCAACACACACACAGGGGGTCAGACACTACTAGTGTACACAGCGGACACTCAGAGCGCGCTTCTGGCGGTCGCTTGCACGCGCACATCTGAGGGGGCCCCAGAGATGTCGATGCATGGCCCAATGCACGGCCTAATCAGCTACAGAAAGTCTGTTTTTAATTTCCATTTAAATTGACATTTACAGGTGACAGCGAGATGACAGCGAGCTTGGAATGAATAAAAATCTGTTGAGAAAGGGCTCACTGCTGTTGTATCAGCCAACAAGTGCGCTCCATCAATGTGCACAATGTAAATTCCACATGTACAGAATACTGCTCTGTCCACATGGACCAAACGCAGTCCACCAGAGATTTTTGCAGCTGCACTCTAACCCCCTCATGGATGGGGATGCCGAACAAGTACCCCAGCGGGGACAGGGGAAGGTGCGCCCCGGGGCGCCGCGAAAGCACTGGCACGCCCAGGAGCTGCGATGTGGTGTTGCTGATCTGGACGTGTGCCCGCGGGGTGGCTAAGACGGGTATATCCAGTAGCGAACCAATGGTCGTTGCGGACGCCACCCTGAGAGGCGACACAGCTGAAGCTGATGTGTCGCTATCCTGCCGCTCATACTTGCGGACAGACTGTGTTGACACCTGCACACCAGACACACTGTTGCGTGGGGAAGCGGTGATGGATGGATGGCCTATGTCGACCGGCGGCATGGCAGTTCTGGGGCGGACAAAGAGTGAATCCATGATCACAAGCACGCCTGAACGGCCCTTCGGACACGGTGATACATGTGCATGTCAAGTTACGCGTTGTGTGCCTGTTCCTGTCAGCAAGCCTTTGGTCCGTCGAAGCAGGACAACAGGCCGGCCTAGTTCAAAACAACAGTAGATCATGGCGCTGCATGAGATGCGATGACGGACAGCACACGCAGAAACGGCATCGACCAGCTCTCATGTATTTTAATTCAGCATGAAGGGCAGGTGTGCCATAGTTGACAATGGCAGGCAGGGCGGGTGCGAACCTGAAGGCCATCGGGCGACTTCTGGTCATCCACATTGTCGAAGGCGCTCGTCAAGCCCTTTCTCGGAGATTTCACCTTGCTATCACTTGCCGAGCCAGTCCATAGCTTGGGGAATTCGACCGAATCCTGGACAGAGGCGCGAGTGAGACCTGTTGCATACACACCTGGCCCGGGACGACAGCAAGTGGCGAGCACAATCGCACCAACACAGACTCAAGCGTGAGCATGTGCTATCTCACACAGCTGAAAGACGAGTTCATGCAGCAGGTAGTTCAGCTCACCTTGGCTACGTAAGTTTCGATACTTTGCAGTGCCTCAGCGGCGTGCAAGGCATCTTCTGTGATGCGCGCGATTTTGCGCCTGGCAGCAGCCTGCGTGACACGCACTGAACTCAGGCATGGGTGAACATGACAACATGGTGGTACATCGACAAGTAGACAAGCGCAACTGTCACACCTTGGCGGTTTTTGTCTTCTTACCCTTGGCAGCGTCCTGTGCCAAGGTGAGCTCGCTCCTCAGGTGCAGGACTTTGTCTTGCAGAAGCGACGTGTGCGCGTGCACGGCATCCTGTAGAATACACCCGCGATCAGTCGTGAACGGAAAATTGCCACGATCCTGTGTGTTGTGGTGGTCTTTGCATGTGTAAAGCGACAAACGAGTACAGTGCGCAAGTGCGTTGCTCAGCGCTCAGATGGTGAGCCACAACGCGACTCGCGCGCAGCCTGCAACGACGAAAGATACGCATGCAGTGCAGTTGTGTATCGAGAATTGCGTACGTGTGTGGTGTCAATTGCAATTGTGCACATTCGCCAAGTTCGCTCAAAGGCAGTACAGCTAAGCATGCAGCCCAGCACACAAATCGAGAGAGATACGCACCGCCGTATCGCACAGCGCCTGCAAAGCGAACGCAATATCTTCTTGTGACTTTTTAGCATCGTGGCATGCGTCTCGACTGGTGTATGGCCCACGGCCGGCATGGGCCATGCGAGCGCTGTACTCTGTCTTCGCCTGCAGGAATCGCAGCAGCCCAGTCAGTCCCCGCTATGTACCATTGCATTGCTATTGTTCATTTGTTGCTAGGCTTGCGATCACAGACGGTCGGGGCCCAGTTACAGTCCTCAAGCTCGAGCGCACCTGGGAGTGCTTGGCGGTGATTGTACCAACCTGGCGAGTGTAGGTGTTAACAGCAACTGCCTTGATGCCCATTTTGTTCGGTATCCTTGTATATCGAGGCGAAGATAAGACTTGAGAGCTAGTACACGGCAAGCGGTTGTCGATGCTCGGTAGCGGTACCGGTATGCTCGGATGCTGGGCAGAATTGTTCCGAATGCACAGAGAATGATGCTGATACTCTCTTTGACCGGCCTTATATATTTTTTGGACCCCATGGGGGGTGGTGCTTTGCGCAGAATTGTAACGTCCGCGATGCCGATCGATCGTTTGATGCTGTTGTCCACGTTCTTGCCGGCATTACAAATAGAGTAATTACGCGTAAATCCCTTGCGCAATGCATATGTACTCAGTGGCAATGCATATAGCACTGCATCATTGCTGCACGAAGCTGCACTGGTCGTGAGGTGGCAAGGCGCCACGCGCCATCCCTTCAAGCGTCATGACGCTCGAAAGACTTGCCCACGCCCTGGAGGTTCCGTGTATATGTCTTTCATAGAGAAGAGCCCATGGGTGTGCAGGCCAGCACTTGATACAGCGTGACCAACACTGCATTCTGCGTCGTACGATCCTGTCGAATGTGCAGATTCCAAGGGAATTCTTCTTGCAGGTGCGCACCGAGATCAACGTCAAACGCGTCGCCACGTAGGGCCATGATCAGTTGCCGGCTCTATCACATGCATGCAACCGTGTGCTCGAAACCACTCGTGGCCATCGATGAACGTTCGCGAGCGCGCCAGCTCGCCTCGCTCCCGGCACACTGGCAAAGTACCCGCAGAACACCCCAATAACCTGCGATGGTGTATACCCTCGTGTTTGCCTGGCTGTATGAGGCTGCTCAATCGCCTACAGCATGGAGGTGCTTTAGCTGCACGTTCAAGCCACAGCGGGCACCGGCGACTCTGTGCAGGCCAGGAATGCGAATTGCGACCCAATGAAGCGAATTGGGACCCATTAAAGCAGCTGCACATTTGCCTGCAGCTGTCGTAAGGAGAGACTCGTCGCTGGCAGTAGCTGTGACCCATGCTGGCTTGAGCAGTGCGAGAACCTGCTCGGCATTACCTCTACCTAGTCTGTCCGTCCGTAAGATGTACCCGCAAGCATTTCTTCGGGGTGCATATGTAGCAGTCCTGGCAGCAGTATCTGCCACCAGAGCACAGTAGCACGTTGACAGCACAAGCATGGCGAGCACAGAAAATACATCACAGTTTTCGGGGACTTTACGATATGACTTGCAGTATTTGAGGCGCTTGAGGATGGGTGAATGCGTTGTGCGGCAGGCAGGTGTGCGTCTGCCAGCATTCCCATGGGCGATGACACCCACCTACCAGCGGAATGGCCACGATCCGTCCGAAACCTGCCACACTGTTTACCTGACGCCCTGGTGTGTGATGCATTCATATACATGAATCGCTCCCAAGCCGCTGAAGTGCGGTTCGAAACCTGTCTGACCGAACGCAAATGACATGCATAGCTAAGGTCATTTCACATTATGATAGCATACGTGCAAGCAGATTTCAGGTAGTGTGTGTGTAAAAATCAAGCAACCCATTCCTTCACAGGTCTGCAGGGAGCTTTCGAGGCGGAGCATCCTGAGCTTCCTGCCTTAGGCACGGCACAGCACGTGTTGCATTGAGGGTGAACTCGGTCCCGCTTGTCGGAGGTGTCAATGTCCTCATGGATACGGCGATGTAATCATACATATATACAATTTGCAAATGGAACATCAATCTGGGGTTGCTGAGAAGACTGGACTCGCCTGCAATTGCCATGGGCCTCATTGGTCGCCTGTCTCCCTCGCTGCACATTGATGGCCGGGAGTGCCTGGATGATCGCTCCGAAAGCCCTGCCGTATATACTTTTGACACAGGGCGACTCACTGCTGTTATATCAGCCGACCAGTGCGCTCAATCAATGTCAACAATGTGTACCGTCCACAAGGTCTACCGTTCAGCCGCGCCAACCCGAAGGGTAGGCCTTTATGTGAACTCCACATGTACAGAATAGAGCTCTGTCCACATGGAACAAACACAGCCCACCAAGCTCTGTGATCACAGCACTCTCGATCCTGGATGATTGGCTGTGAGAGCATGTGCTCTGTCTCCATCTGCCACCATCAATGGTGCAGTACAGACTTGCTGCAGATTGGCATGAGATGTAGCATGTGGTACATTGCGGAACGGGTGAAGCTAGGCAGCGAGGTTCAGGCTAGACCCAATCAGGCATCTGCCATCACACTGTTGCGAGCACCGGCAGCGAGACAAGTAATTGCACAGCGTCACCACAAGTAGCCCTGCCCTGTGTCATGCTCATAGACACAATGTTTGAACAGGTCTACAGGCAGTCACGCCCAGCTGCACCCCACAGCACGGCAACCCAGTAGGACCTTAGGACAGTGCCAGATGAAACCATGCACAGAGACCCGCAAACGAAAACAGGGTGGTCAGTAGCCGGTATTGACTGTCTCCATACACAGATTTGACAACCCCAGCCCAATTGCGTCCCTCCCAGCATCCACCACCATGCCAGCAACTCACCAACTCCTTCCCACACTATCCACCCCCAACACTAGATTGCCCGACCAACACCAGTCAGCGGATTACGATGTCCGCATCCAAACTGCCTTGTGCTCACAAGAGCCCCGGTTCGCTCCGCCAGCACATCAACCGAAGTCACCCAACAACCTGACCAACTAGCAGCAGAACATCCTCAGCTACCTCATCCGCCAACACAAAGCAGCAGGCCCAGGCAGCCACAGGACCTCCACCGAAGAATCACGCAGACGCCAGATGACAGTGAATGCCAGAACCAAGCCCAGCTCCAGCCCACCAGCAAGCCCAACAGCCCCAAGCGAGCACATCCCATGCGCCTCCACCCCAGCAACCCCTACCCCCCCCAGCAGACCCACGGCCCCACCCACCACACACCCCAACATTGACCAATATGACCGTTCCAGACCCAGACAGACCATCCCAACACGCTCGGCGCAACAGGCTCGGCACGCGCCTTTCACGGTTGCAGTCTATGCGCGATGGCACGTCAGCGCCGGCAGGCCGTCAGTGGGGACAGAATGGCCCGGCAGCAGCGCCCGCCCGACCAGTCTAGCGCGGAGGGGCGCGGTTGCTCGTGCCTGGCGCGCCAGCGCGCGGCACAGCGTCATGGACAGGTCGCGCATAGCATTGAGTATGAAAGTGCGCCTACAGACCGCGCCGCCACCTCCGCGATCGTGTGGAGGAAGCGACACGCGTCCCCTCCAACTCTGCCATATGTCTCGTGCACGAGCAGGATAAACTGGGCGGCGCCTGTGATGTTGCCATATTTGTCGTGCTTCTGCCGGTCGCACTTCTCAGCGGTCGCGCCAGCCGCATCCGACGCACCGTGCACATGCGACCTAGCAAGCGGGTGCATCACCTTCGCGTCCAGCAGCGCCATGCGCGTGGTGATGAAGGCCAGCAGGTCGCCGTTCTGCAGGGGGCCAAGCTCGTCAAAGCCATGACCGATGCCCCGGACCACGCAGCCGCCACAACTGCGACCGCAGCCATGCTGTGGTACTCGTTCCAGGTCCTGACCGACAACAGCCCCAACGGACTCAATCACCACATCGCAGCAAGGATTCAAGCCCACAGCGAAGGCAGAGATCCCATCCATTACGAAAAACGCCGCAAGAAAACCCACACCAACCCAGCCAACCAAGCATCCGACCAGCGCACAGCAGCCCGCATCCACACAAAACTAACCATGCACAGCCTCTCCCGAGCAGCCGGATGCCTCGACCCCGGATCAATCGTCCAGCAGCCCACACCAGAAGACCTCGCCAATCTCCAAGATCTCCACCCCCCCCCGAGAATCGGCCCAGCCGCCTCCCATCGACAAACCCGCACCACGCATGACTGAGGAGCATCTACAACGTGTCCTCGGCAACCTCCCCAACTCCTCTGCACCCGGCCCGAGCGGCTGCACGTACGAACACGTCAAATTCGCCGCATCCGCCAGCACCGAGGCCAGAGACGCCATTCTCCACCTCATCAACCAGATCATCAGCGGCCGGTTCCCGCCGGTGACAGCGCTCCTCAGCACCAGACTTGTCCCCACCCGCAGGCCAGACGGCGGCATCCGCTCCATCGCTGTCCAACAAGTGTGGGTCCTCATCGCCAGCCTCTGCGCACTCAGAGCATGAAGCGGAGTGGGCCCCAGCATTGTCCCACTGCAGGTCGGGCTCGGTGTCTCTGGCAGCGCCCAGACCATTGGCCATGCGCTCTCGTCTGCCGCTTTTGGGAATCTCGAGACCGTCATCCTGTCAGTGGACTTCAAGCACGCATAGAGTTCGTTCCACCCGCAGCCCACGATCGACGCAGTCCACCAGCGCGCCCCCGAGCTCGTCCCATACGCCATATGGGCCAACACAGCACCAACCCAGCACCACGTCATAGGCGCCCCGCCAGGCACAGCCCTGATCACATCAACCAGCGGTGAGAGGCAGGGCGACCCCCCCTCGCCAGCCTCCTGTTCTCACTGACTCTGCAGCCGTCCCTGGAAGCCGCCCAAGCCACTGCATATCCGGCCGTCGTGGCCCTCGTCGGCATTGCTGATGGTCATGTCACTGATGGTCATGTCACTGACTGCCGCATCCGGCGACCCCTCGTCAAGGCCTTCACCACCCTGGACGAACACGCTCGGCCTCCGCACCGCCCGCGAGAAGAGCGGAGCCACATCCGTCGCCAAAACGCTACGCGGCGCAAGCCGTGGCCGACGCTGCAGGCGTGTCCCTGCGCCTGCACGGCGGCCCCGCGGAGGCACGCCCATCGGCCACCCCTCCTACGTCAAGGGCTACTCCGACTGCCGCACGAAAACCACATGTGCGAAGATTGATCGCCTCCACTCTCTCCCCTTGCCTGCCAGGACAAGTTCCTGTTGCTCCGCGGCTCCGTGCAGCTTGCCCTTGGCCACCTGGTCCGCGTCCTCGCGGGGGACTCGGTCAAAGCCGCGGTGCAGCAGCTGCAAGACAGGGTGATGGCAGCCGCGCGGGAGATCATGAACCATCCGCAGATGCCCGCCGTCGCCGAGGAGCATCTTCATCTACCGCTACGCCACGGCGGATTTGGCCCCATACACGTCACGGAGGACGTGGCAGATGCAGCCTACCTCTCCAGCGCCGCACTGGCGCACGACGCCATGCACTGTGGCCCCCTTGACTTCCGCCCATTCGCCGACGCTGCCCAGGTGTGGCAGAATGTGCACTGTGAGTCTAGATGTCTGCCCGCAGCAACATGCAGAGTCACAGCCTGCAAATCCGACTAGGTATCAATGCCAACTCACAGCCGTATGCAACCAGAGTGTAAGAAACGCGTACCTGCCATTCAGCCAATCAAACACAACGACTGGTGAACACAACGACTGGTGAACTGGCAATCGGTCCTACATGTGACAGCGAACTCGCTGATCACCATGCAAGTCTATGCATCAGCTTCCAACAACGTCCTACTCCCGCAGTCTCATGCATGCATTGCTGCATTGCACCGGCCGCCACACCAACGACTAGCTTGCACACAGTTGCCTAAGGCATGGATCTGCCACACCAGGTCAAGCGTGACATGCTGTTTTGTTATACGGGCAGCACTGCGTGCGGCGATGCCGCTGGCAGCGGACTGGGGCGCAGAGGACCTCGATTGGATCGAACCATTGGAGGACCTCGATCAAGTGAGACCTCGATGACACCTTCATCGCCGACGGACTTCCCGGTGTGAGCAGAATGGTGATCAGGGCAGACGCGTCATGACGCGCTGCTGCAACAGCTGGGCAGCAGCCCCGGTGGTGCCAAAGACCTTGCGCGCATGCGCAGCTGCACCTGCCATGCTGCCTCACTGTTCCTGGATTCCCTCCCGACTAGCCGCATGCTGAATCTGAATGATGAGGATTTTGTGCATGGGATGCGTTTCAGGGGCGGACTTTCCCCCCTGCCGCCAGTAGATGGGGAGGTCACATGTGACTGCAATGCCCGGTGAAGCCCGGCGACGTAGATCATGCCATGCCAACACCGTACCGGTGCCAACACCCGACGTAGATCATGGCATGCCAACACAGTACCGACTGCTGGAATTCCGACTTAAGTTGCGCCACAACATTGCCATTATGGCTTGGCGCCGTCGAGTGAGAGCGGCAGGGTGTTCCACATCGAGTGAGCCTGCACATGTGATGTGTTGCAGGGACAGAAGCTATAGGGACAACTGTGGGGGGGACATCCTAGCGCATGATCCAAGCACTGTCAGCTCCAGCCACCCGTGTGGGCCATGGTTGGACAAGCGTCAGAGGCAAAGGGTCATGCAGCCCATGTGCGCGAACAGTTCCAATTCGCTAAGTACAAAGAGAGTGTGCAGGGATCGTACAAGGTGGTGCCGGTTGTGCATGAGACGTATGGTAGACCAGGGTCGCATGCCATGCAGTACCTCAACACGCTAGCAAAATTGGTGGTTGCGCGTTCAATAAGCGGGCGAAATGTCGCTGGATTGAGAATATCTTGTGGGAGCTTAGTGTGGCGACGGTGAAAGGAAACGGATTTGTGATCAGAAAGACAATGTCCAGTGTAGCACGGCTTGCGCGTGCGCAGTTCGTGCCAGGTGACCGCCTGGACGGATTGCTCCTGATGGGCATTTGAGTCTAGCATCTAGTTGTACATTCGTTTGGTGCACTGGCTCGGAGCCCCTCTATGTAAGAGTACATACATAATTCTGTACCCAACATGGTATTACCCAGCGGTCGTCTCCTGCATGGCACATGTTCTGACATGCAAAGGGCAGAAGCTATTTGGACAGAGCGCAGTAGCATGTGCCTCAGGAGAGG
>JALKAD010000505.1:0-12498 GCA_024500015.1 Ulva compressa | reverse complement strand
CCTAGAGACCGCGCCGTGTCCCGCCGCCACCTCCGCAATCGAGTGGAGGGAGCGGTACGCGTCCCGGCCAACCCTGCCATATGTCTTATGCACGAACGAGTTGAACTGGGCGGCGCCTGTTATGCATGCATGTATGCCATGGCGCCTTACCTGGGATCATCTACCAATGGTAACAGTGGATTCTGTGGTTGCATGCACAGATTGAGCTATTTGTACCAGCACACTGGACAGCGCAGGAGTTTATTTGGTATGTCTTTCATATCCGCATGATGTGCATGGAATAACGGCGGAAGAATCAAGCCTGCAATCTGCACGCAACATGTACAGGTGGTGCTGAAACAAGAAGGAATCATGAGACGTTGAACATGTGTTACACAGAAATTGACTCAACAGCCCAGCAGCGAGTGCAAGAACAAGCAAGCAACCAAATCCCAGCAAGCAGCATCATGCAAGCATCCACTAACTACAGCACACTGCCACAACCGCACACCATCGCACAACACCACCATTACACTGGCACCCACGCCAATGCCACGTCGCAGTGCACGTTACCTCTTGGGAAGATTGAGGATTGGCCATGGCTGACATCATCATCCACATCATCGTATCACGCTTGACTCTGCAGCAATTGGTTACTTCGGAAGTGGCAGCAGGCAGCAACAAGCATGTGGACTGATGCACATGCAGCGCCGTTGCCATGCAGAGCGCATACCCGCATCACGAGGTTGCTTGGTCTTACTTATTCATATCCGCCATAGCTACATTGCATGATGGTGATACAAATTGCAGCAGAGCATGCAAACACATCCAGGTTCTGCAGGTCCAATTGCAAATGTCCTGATCACATTGCAGGTGTGCAAAACTAGAGACACTATCATGCGTATTACGACTCCACTGGCCAAAACACAATTCTCGGTCACAGAGAGCAGAGAACACACTTTCGATCGCAAACTTGCGGCAGATGACACCTACAACAAGTTCATCATCACGAGCGCAGGCTGCACCCCGAACACGCGCGCCGGAAGCGGCAATCGGCGGCGGGGGAGGGCGTGCAGGGCCGCCACCCACAGCCACTGGTAGACTTGGACTGACGTTGGTGTTGCCAAAATTCTCAGGGAAGTAGCACTCTTCCAGGCGCTCCTCCTTCCCAGTACAGATCACCTCTGTCGCCCACACGATTGGCCGCGGCCCAGTTACATTTCCGGTTGCAGGCGTTGCGGCAAACAAGTCTAGCAGGTCCATGGGGCCTCCAAAAGGAAACCCGAGCTGCTTGCAGATGACCTTTGCATTGACGGCAGAGGTATCAAGGAAGGATCTCTGACAGATTCTGCCCCACTGGCGTCCGTTAAAGAACTCAACGCCCCCAAAGTGCACAGCGTCGCACGGCTGTGTCGACGAGTTGGTGCCGTCAAGGCTAACAAGGCGGATGTCTCCTTGCTGAGGAGCTGCCTCGGAAATTCTGCAACCTACACACCGGACAAGTGTGTGTGTGTGTGCATGCACATGTGTGTGTTTGCTGTCGTGCCGGCGCAAGTTCCAACTCATTCGTTCTGGCATTTGCTCGTGTGGATAGTGGCCTTGGTGCTTGCGGTGAGCTATCTGTCTGTTTGCGTGTTACCTGGTCTATTGCCTCGGCGCTGCTGGGTCCTAGATCTATCGCCGTGTAACACACCGGACAAGGTGTTGTGGGCTCTATGGCAACACTGAATCTGCCATCGCCAATGGGCTACAATTGGCTCACGCACGCATCCGCACAACCACTTCAAGTCGTCAGCAGATGGACAGCCATAAAAGGTGAAGCATTTGTGCAGCGGGTCAAGGGCTCATGGCGCAACAGCCAGGGTACCATGATGCGAGAGCAGAAAAACAACACTGCAGAAAAACAACACGGAAATGCGAAACTGTGCATACCTGAAGGATTTGTGCAGATGATAGCGACTGAGTTGTCTCCATCGTCTTGCCCAGTCACCGCCCCAAAAAAGTATTCATCAATGTACGTCGTGCAGTCGGTCAATGAGTCCTCTTCTCCGGTGCAGATAATCTGGCCCACCCTGTCATCTGTGACATCCTCGCCTGGGAGGCCTGAGCCTTTTCCGGACAGCAATTGTGCACCTGTTTCAAAGCCGAGGGTTCGGCAGGCTAGAGGCACGCTCCTTCGTCCCAGTTGTTGCTTACCTTTCATTCTCAATTCGCTGAAGCCGGCAAAGAATGCTCCGTTGTACACTTCAAGGCGGCCGTATGCCCAGCGTCCGTTGGGATCGGTGCTTCCGCCAACAAGCCGGGGAGTCAGAAACTCAATCTCTGCAAATACAGATTCTTGTGCCACGTGCCACGTGCCACGTACGTGGGTAATTGTAGCATCACTGCGGCCTGGGCCCACATGCATGGCGCCATGGCGTTGTTTCTTGCATGATGACAGCGTGGGCGTTGCACCCCACGACCTAGTCTGCGGGCCACAGCCTCAAGCAACGTAATCAATACCCTTCTTGTGAGCCAGCCAGCAGGCGGCATGTGCTATGGTTACAGTTGCAGCTGTCTGACGTCGCCCCCACTGAAGGAGCCCGTTACAGGCATTCTGTGCATGCGACCTTTCTCTAGAAAGTCATCAGGAGGACATATCACAGAAGACACGTTTCAATGGTGCGGAGGCGAGCATACCCGGCTCAGTGTTACATACGAGCTCTTGTGTGGGGCCACATGTCTCAGAGTTTGCGAAGATGAGCTCGCAGTCCAGCAGCTCCTCTTCCAGAGCCTCACACTGAACGCGGCCGAGCCATGGGGGTAGCAAAGTGACGTTGGCGGGAACAGCTTCAAGGTCACGGAAGGCACCATCGTCAAAGCCCAGCTGCCGACAAGCAATGACGGCAGAAACCTGTATGCCAAGCCACTTGCTCAATGCTGGTATCGTACAAGTGTGACTTGAAGTGTCATGCCATTGGTGTGCAGTACTTTACACGCAGTTTGTGAAGAGCGCCTGCACTGTGTCATGTTGACCGCAACCAATGGCTGCTGGTAACCTGCGCAGCCTTATTGTGACGCGGCGCTCATTTGTGTTTGCACGTATGTTGTACAGTAAGCATCCAAGCCCTGATGGCTGCAGAATCTGTGTCTATCCTGTCAACAGAGAACTACCAAGAACACATGAATAGTGTCGATAGTTTTGGCCGGCGGCAGGAACATGTAGATGGGGAATCACAACGACCAACAGCAACTCCATCGCGTGCGGGCTGCGATGTATTTGTTCTCATGCCAGTGACTCACAGTGCAACGTTACGTACACGGTGCATGGTTGACCGTGGGAAGCACCTCTGACAGTGATACCGGCGGTTCGGTAGTGTAGGGGACATAGTCATCAGTGTCGAAGACCTGCGCGGCTCGGCAAACTGTACCCCATGCCCCCGCATGGAAGATTTCTAGAATTCCGACGCCAGCAGTGGGATTATCTTCAGCTGCCTGACCAGTCAGACGGAGAGCTCCCTCTTGCCCTGATCACATACAACGCGTCACTGCCACACCTGCTGACAAGACAACGCCGAAGACAGAGTTGAATAGTAGGCAAAAAGTCAAGCATGCACCTTGCGATTATCGGGTTCCTGGGTTGTTCAGCATACTGCATCACATACTTCTACCTTCGTCGAGAAATCTACGTGTAGAGTGCCATACAGTTAGACACGTTGCTACCCATTATTCCCTGGCTGTAAGAGCTCTTCAAAGAATATTGGCCATTTGGGCACCAGTGGGCGCACCAACACTGTCGAATGGATCTTCTGAGAACAGTGTGATCGCAATTTAAACTTGCGTAACATCAATCTAGCTAGAGCCACACGTACAGGAACACTACTAGCGCATTGAACTGCATGTGGCTGTGTCGGCTAGACCCGCACCCGCTTCGGACGCGTCCGCGACGCATGCAAGGATCAGACCCGGAGAGCTCCCGTAGAAGCATCCCGAGTGCGTAACACCAGTAGAGCCAAACACTGGCCCCTCGCCGCGGCACTCCAGCAGGCTCGCCTCTGTGCCTGTGCAACCAGGACCAAAAATTGCCACCTCTGGGAACAGGAGATCATCTGGTACAGGGTTGTTGTAGTCAAAGGACTCTCCCCGGCCAGGGCCCACAGTGCCGCGTCCATATCCCAGCTGACGGCACGCGACATCAGCGTCCGCCGCCTGAACGCCGCCAGCGCAGACCTGGCCCCAGGAACCCTCAAAGAAGACCTCCAATCGGCCTATCTGCCAGTTGGCGACATTGCTCTCGTCGACCAGGCGCAGGTCGCCTTCCTCTGCAGTCAGAATTCATATGAAACACCAGGCATACATTCACACCGTGTGACGTGACGTGCATGATCAAGCCACAGGCGGCCGAGGTTACAGGCCGATATGGCGCCACAGTGTCACCGCAACGCTGTGACTAATATGCGGCTCCTGGGCATCGACATGTACTGCGTCTGCGCAAGCTGCAGCAGACACTGAATGCATGGATGCCGGCAGGCTGTGCTAGCTGCGTTGTCCAATCATACTATAGCACAGCTGTATATATGCCATGACACTTTGTACATATGCTTGGTGCACTAGCTCGATGCCGCTCGATGTATCTGTACATGCTAGCAACTGTGTGTGCTGCAGCACATCGCCACAAGCCCATGTACAACAATGGCTGCAGATTACGCATGCATGCACAGCAATGGCTGCAGATTACGCATGCATGCACAGCAATGGCTGCAGATGATGCATCATGATGCAGGCGTACGTGCTCCTGGCGTGGTGACGTCTTCCAGCGCCGCGCTTACTGCGAACGTCCGGCATGCGATCGTGAGGCGAGGCGGCCCCAGGCGATAGCACTCTGCACTTGTGCTTATAAAGCCATCCCCCAGGCGGCAATCCAGCAGCTGCTCCTCTGGGCCTTTGCACTGGGGATCACTCAGCCAGAATCGCGCTTGAGGCTCCTCCGCCTCATCTGGATCCTCAAATCCATCACCAGGAATTGCGTCAACCACGGTGCCATGCGGGAAGCCTAGCTGCCGGCAAACCACATCTGCTACCAGGAAGTCATTGCGGTTAGACTCAGTGCAGATGGCGCCCCACTCACTCAAGTGGAAAACCTCTACAAAGCCGGTGTAGACAGGGTCGCACTCGGAGCCAAAGCCCCCTCTGAGGCGCACTGAGCCCTCAACAGGGTCTGATGGCGGCGGGCAGTCTGCATGATCACAGTGGTACGATGATAATAGTGATACATCAACTTATGCACTCTGGCCACTGATGTTTTGTGAAGGGACGCAACTTAACAAGTCAATAATCTGCAGCTGTGGTCTCGGGGCGGATTAATCTGTGGTCTCGGGGCGGCAAATCTAACTCGATCTGCTTGGGGGCTCAGTACTGATCATCACATAATCAGATTGCTTTGCATCTGCCAATCGGCCATGATTCTATTGCAGAAACAGAGCACGAACCCAGCTGCGCCGAAGGAAGCAAGCATGCAGCAAAACTAATCGCACAAGAGATGCAAAGAAATCGGACATGGTGCCCCGGACTGCAACCTCAGCTGCAGGTAGACATCGCTGCCCGTTGAACTTCACACACATCAACGGCGGCCAGGGACACATTCCATGTGCGCTCCCATCACAATCACCCACACGGTCCAGACTTGGTGCACTGTGTTGAAACTCGTGGTGGCCGGCAGTGGTCCACACGTCATGGGTGCGACACCAAGATGGGTGCGCACTTGAAGATACGTTCGCACAGCCTAGCACCGTTGCCTCCGTCAGGTTTCTGCCTCGAATCTTGCATCCTAAGGGACTCATTATAGAGGAGCATTGAAGAAGCGATGTCTCATTGCCGTCGCAGTCCACCGCAGCCAGGCCTGCAGGGAGCTCGTAGGCTAGAACCTATATTTCCACAGCACAACTGCAAGACGTTGAAAACGCAGAATGCGTATAAATGTTCAGTACACACGCTACGTGCCGCACTGCGTAACAACAGTACCAATATGGGCGTCTGTTGAAGGTGCAATGCCTCGACCAATCGAAACCAAAGCCGGAGACCATGAAATGCGGGTCCTCCATAATGGTTACAGTCAGACACAGGTTTCTGCCCCACACGTAAAGTGCGTAGAGTGCATACCTCGTTTCCAGTTTCGACGTAAGCTGCGCTGAAGTCAAGGTCTGCGCCTCCATCAAAACCAAGTATCTTGCAAGCAACCACCGCTGCGTCTGGAGATATGCTAGGGCAAATCGTACTCCAGAAACCTTTGATGAAAATCTCCAGGCGGCCGTACGCAAACTCTGGCCCGGCCCCACCGTTGGTCAGCCGGAGTCGCCCTTCTAATGCTGCGAACACACACAATGAACTGTCTGCATGAGGTAGCCATATATGCAGCGGACAATACAGACGGTCGTGGCCACGCTGTAGAGGGACCACACTTCTACTGACACCATTTTCCTCCGCGCAGACTCATCCGTAGTAGCATACGATCATGCCTAGTTTTAGTAGTCAGGTCACCAGTGATCAGGTAGACATCCACCAAACATTTGTGAGACGGGGGCGTTGCGACTCCATACAGGGTATGTGCAATTCTGAAGTGACTCACTTGTTGCTCATGTGCACGCAAAGGGTTGTTGGGTATACGCAGGTATTCAGTGGTCACGGTGATCTGTTGACAACGCCTTCGAGTCACAACAACACCGCAATACGAGGTTCCTGAGCATTGCAAAGGGCTTGTACTTGAGACGTTGAGAAATAATATATACAGTAATCGCAGCGACTCTGGCGTGGGAAGAAGCAGCACAGATTGTCGATTGTACCCAGATTTGCAAGACGTATTCATTCGAGTGTGCCCAAGTGCTGTGCACCACTGAGGGAATACAACTCCCTCTAGCGGTCTGTTGCTACTTCCATCAACTACGCTGGGTCTGAATTTATCACACCTTGATCAATCTTGGAAAAGCATGTCAAAGAGATGACGCTGTTCAGACCGCATGAAGAAGCAGTTGACCCATCAAGCCTGTTACCGGGACATGATGCTAACTTAGTTTCATTGCCGCTGCAGCTTGATCCACCAAGCACAAACGGAATGCGCCGGGAGGGCGACTCCACACGGACAAACTGCAGGCGCAGAAAGTAATTGCTGGAGTGCGACGGCAAAACCGCGGAACGGGCAGATGCCTTCCCTGAGGGTGCTCAAGACACATGCACTTGCAAGCATACGAAGTTGTGATTCACCTGAAAGTTTAAGCGGGCATTGGCCTTGACCCCCGCTTCAAATCCAAGTTGCTTGCAAGCCACTTCTACAGATTCTTCACTGAAGCGGGCTTCGCTGCTCTCGCAGACGCTTCCCCAGCCCCTGCCATCAAAGATCTCAAGGAGGCCGAACTGAGAGTTTCCAGTGCCACTGGTGCCTCCATTGGACAGCCGCAGGTCACCAGTTCCTGTGAGTAAATGTTTGTGTAATACAGTTGACTTTAACGTGTAATGTAGAGATACGTTACAGAGGTATGCTCCACAAGGGGTGTAATACTGCAGACCAGTGCCAAGCGGCGATGCCAGTGATGCCTGCCGTTTTATCATGTCACACACTGTAGTTTTTTTATTGACCTGGTACGGCATTGGCGCAGGATAATCTCAACTAACCAGTCGGCATTTTATCTGATGTGTACAGAGTTTGGAGAATACAACATTGTAACTCTCATTTCAATCTCAGTCGATGCATGGCGGATCCTAATCTCATCTCAGTATCGAGTGACATGTGACTGCCCAAGATGCGCAACATTCACACCTGGCCCAACGGTGTCTCCGCATGCAACGTATGCAAATGTAGCATCAGCAAAATTGCAAAAGTTTGTGCCTCCGTTGATGTTGATGTCGGCGTATATGTACCCCGAGTCATCACTGTATTCGATGGCCTCCGTGGCCAAGGGGCAGTCCACCAGACGTCGCTCCGTGCCTGTGCAATTCAAGTTCTCCAACACGAACGGAGCTATCACATCCTGCACAGATGCAGTCTTGGAAATAGTTTGCCAACGCTGTGCAGCCAAGTGAGTCATGAGTGACATGTTATGCTGACATGTACATGTCCGGAAAGTGACGTGTCAATTTAAACATGATGTCTTCGTGGCATGCATGCACGTGCAGTATGCCCTGCGTCGCCATGTTGCAAGTCTGTGATCGAAGGAATAACCTGCAAGTCTTCCCTCCGCGTTGAACGAGAAAATCGCCGATCCACTGCCAGGGGCAGAAATCTGCCGCTGTTGAAGCCCATCTGCCGACATGAAACACCTGCGTCGACATCGTCAAACCCAATGCTGCACACGGCCCCAAAGGCGCCGTCATGGAAAACTTGCACGGCGCCAGTGGCGTATCCGTTGATGTCAAGTCGACCTGCAAGCCGCAGGTCTCCCTCCCCTGCATGGGAGACCGTGTGATCATGTAGAAGTTTGCAGATGTTCAGTGTTGGCCACACATCACACATGTACACCAACGGCCACACCTAGCCTGGTCACACACATCCAAACCCACGAGCACCACTGCACCCAGACCCGACCGGGAGAGCACATGCCAGCCCCAACAACAAGGATGGGACGCGCGCCCCCCAGGCGCACGAATCAACGCCCCCAGAAAGGGCGCCCAGAAGATGCGCTAGATTGAGGATACGCCTGTTTCCCAGAACGCCAAACTGCCGCACGTGCCCGTGGCAGAACGCGGGGAAGCAGACGCGGGTGAGCACGCTCACTGACTGGCAGACACGGCCCCGACTACCGCCGCAGCATCCCCTGACCCCAGCGTGGCGCATATTGTAACACGGGACCCCTACTGCCAGGGGCTGAAACCGCCTGAGAGTTCTGCCCTGCAAGGGATATATATATATACTCTATCACGCACCAAAAGGCCAGTCCACCGGGCACAGCAGGGACATCTGGAGTTGGTACATATGCGAAAAGACACGGTCACAAAACAGAATAGAAAATCGGAGACACCGACCCCAGACGGGCATCTGTCACAGCACCCCTAGACCTGTTGCCAGTGACAGAAAGACGGTCGAAAAGTGCAACCTTCCCACAAGGGGGCCAAACTGGCACGCGCAGCGTGAGTGTCGCGCAATGCACAGAAAGTAGGTGAGTTTACATGCAGGAGCGCCCCACGGGGCAGACTGACACTGGCAGTCACGGGTACCCACGCGCACAAGGCAAGACTTCGGGAAGCCTTGCTCGTCACAAAACTGGCCTCAAGGCCATTGCAGAGGCCTCGAGCAAGCTGGCGGAGGCAGGGCGGTCTTGAGATCAAGGAGGTGAGAGGTGAGATTTCATAGACACGTTCAGGAGGAACGCGGTGGCCAGCGAACACTGGCACACGCCGGAGCAGCCGGGAAAGCATGACATGCATCAATGCCATCTGCTATAGCGCGAGTTTGTGACACATGTACACCTAACCAGAGGTTGTGTTACACAGTGATAGATCCAACACCCAGCAGCGCCGAGGCAACAGATCAGTCAACATGCAAACAGACAGTCAGCAAACAGACCATCTCAAGCACCAAGGCCACTCTCCGCACGAGCACATGCCAGAACGAAAACCAGAGGTTGTGTAGTGGGTTAACCCGCTACACAGAAGGGGGGGCATGAAAAGCCAGTAGTGTGCTTTGGGCCAGACGTCGTTGGGGTCGACCCCAAAGTAGTGTCAAACGATGGCGCGCACAGCACACACTGCAGAGCCAACGCATCCATCTTTGACACAGCCCAAGGTAATTAAATACCACCAAAGCGCATGGCAGACCAAACCACAACCCCCCTTTATTGTACTGGCCTCGAGGTCAGCCTGAGCTCAGGCCGTGGCCGATCAGAAAACGTTCACACCAGCAGGGATCCCTTCGAAACACTGCTATATTACATTACAATACACTACATTATGTTATGTTATGTTATGTACAGGAACCAGCCTCCATGCCACAACAGCATGCAAGAGTGCGAAGAGCGAACCTGTGGAACCCAGATCAGGCGGAGGTGGCGGTGCTGCGCCCGCGGGTCTCGGCAGTTGGGCCGCCTCTGCCGGAGGCATGCCACGCGGTGCAGATTGGTTCACAGAGCGTTGGGCGCTGCATGCTGTTCCAAGCAGGAGGACATGAACCGCCCATATCAGGTGCATGGTGGGTGCGATGTAATTCCACTGCTGCCAACTGTGTGATTCGCAATATGATCCGGTTTTTGTTTGACCTGCAACGCAGACAAACCCTTGTGACAGGCTGCATTGAACCATACCGGGCTTATACCATGAGGTCATCAGACCTTGATGGAGGTGCTGGGAAGATTACTCTAGCAGTTTACTTTACAGCAGTCCCTTAACATCTGTGCTCACCTTGTTTGCATGGTCTACCAGGCAGGACTTCAGTTGGGGACAGTGTCTACAGGTTGCCCACGCATTCGGCAGAACGCCACACATGCTTCCACAGCAATGGCAACAGCTCTAGAAGGCACACTTGTCTCACAGTCCAGTCTATCAAGGGTGTTTCACGGAAATTTGACGCAGGAGCCCAACAGCGAGGGCAGCCACAAGCAAGCAAGCAAACAAGCAACCGAATCGCAGTAGTCAAGCAGCAACCCTGCCTGATTAACTACAGCGCAGTGCCACGACCGCACATCATCACACACCGCTGCCACCACACCCCCGTCGACGCCACACAGCCAGCCACACCGCGAAAAAGCCACCCGGCAGCACACAGCCATGCCCAGTCAATCCCCACCTGTAGCCTTGGTGCTTGCGGTGGGCTGTCTGTCTGTTTGCGTGTTGCCTGGTCTGTGGCCTCGAGGCATCGATCGGCGCTGCTGGGTCCTAGATCTATCACTGTGTAACACAGCCACGCCCTGTCAATCCCCACCCTGCACACGGACACCGGCAGCGCCACTGCCGCACACCACCCACGATGCCCGACCGGTCGCACGCGAGGCCAAGAATTCCCCATGCGAGCCCAGATGCAAGCGCCCCCCGGCGCTGGGAGCATCAGCCCCAGGACGGCGGCCCAGCACTGGCAGATGCAGGAAAACGAGGACAGGCCAGGCGCTCGGATCCCCGCGCCGCCTGACGTGCGGCAGTCTACAGACGAGCGCGGGGAAGCGAAGGCGGGATAGCGCGGCCCAACACTGCCCCAACCCATGAAGGGTGTGATTTGTTGACATGGCATGCAAGCGTTGACACTTCTGCCAAACCTCGACTGTGCAGTTGGGTTGAAGGTGGCACTGCATAGTTGGGAGCATGCTACATGATACTGACTTGCACTTGTGTCCCGAAAAAAGCGAGCACAGTCCCCTAAAAAGTGACTCATGTGGCATGCCCTTTATTCTCCAACGTTTGATCCGTGTGCAGCGACTTGTGATATGGGACAGTCGAATCATTGGCACACAGCATATCATGACACTGTCTGCAGACGTTTCATGCGCTGTATGAGCTATCTCGGGGCCAGATGCCATTGCCAGTTGACATCCATTCACAGCAGCGCCAACTGGCCGACCAGCTGGAATTCGAATGACGTGTTCCTTTGCAAGGGGGCCGCGCTAGACTAGCCATTCATGCCATCATGCCGTTCAACAGAATACTCAACTGTCGTATCAGCATGCAGTTTGTCAGCTGCGCTGACATAGGTTCGTGTAATAGCGAAGAATGGCTGCGCAGGAAACAAACATGCGCATGCTTGTGCTCGTAGCCCACGCAACCGGAGAGTAGCGCTAAGTTGCAGACCTTGCCTACCAGATGAATAGTCTCTCTCCTCGCCAGTTTGCCGGTGATCTATGGGCAGTGGTTTTGTCAACGTGCTTCAGGTTTGTACGTGCTGTTGGGATGCGCGGCCGCACTGAGCACTTCCGGCCATACCCGGCACACAAACCAGCACTGCATAATGGTACATAAACTTGATCAATGTAGTGACATCGTCGACAAAAGCATCGACTGTCGAGGATGTGCCTCAACCATGTGAAGGCAATTACACCGACCCAATCTCGTCGATGTCAGTGCAGCGTCTAGCATTCGAGTTCTCTGAAAGCAGCCTTGTGGCTGGTTGCTAGTTAACCTGCAGTCTATGGCGGCTATGTGGTGGTTAACCTGCAGTCTATGGCGATAGATAAAGTGCATACTCTCGCTTGCGATGGAAAGTCGTGCCTGAGATCACTAGTCGCCACGTGCACTCGAGCTGCAGCTAGCTGGTAGCCGCACGTTACCAGACATGTGTAGGTTGCAGAGAGGGAGCCACGGAGTTCTATCGACGCAGCAGGCTAGCGCTTCGCAGCCGAGCAGTCAGGTTTTCTGGCATGCAATGTCCCGGCCTACAACCAAAGCAGGCGGCTGCTGTACCGCTTTTGTTCACATTTCATTCCATGGTGCCATGCGCGGCCAAGTGGCTGTAGGGGTAGCAGCCGTGCCGGGGCGCGAGCAAATGATCGCGCATGATGAGGACCGCGAAGAGCAATTCAAGACGCAAGTCAAGGTGTTGCCCCATGGTGGGCGGTGCTGACCTTCCAGGCG
>JALKAD010000504.1:0-12509 GCA_024500015.1 Ulva compressa | reverse complement strand
TTATGGTTTGGTCCGCCGTGCCGTTTTGTTGTCCTCAGTTACAATTTGAAGGGCTGTGTCCACGATGGATGCATCAATTCTAGGCGCCTGTGTGCGCCATCGTGTGTCACTGGTTTGGGGCCTGCCCGAAGCGCACTCATGGCTGACCATAACCCCCCTTTTGTGTAATTAGCAGCAACTCGTGTTGCCGTTTTGAATCAAGCCCGAAGATAAGACAATTTCAGCACCTGTGCACATCTGTGTACCGGGGCACCGGATCCGTGAGTCTATGGATTGGATGCTATGCATGCATGTGGCTGGGAACCGGATCCACTTGTCACAGCTGTGTATGCTGCAAGTCTGTAAGAGCTCGCCCAAGTTACTGCCTGAGCGCTCCCCTGTACTGGCTGCACGCGTAACTGTGACATCGACGCCTGTAAACCCCTAGGACCACTCTGATTCAACATCGTTATAATCCCATGACATGGCCCTGCTTACGGGCGTATCATGGGGGATGCATACATAGATAGGACGTGCTCCAAGAGTCTGCTGCCGTCCAGCGTGCCTGAAACTCTCCAGAGTCGATCCTGCTTCTGGACGGCCCCCATATACAAGCCGTGCCAAGGCGTGCAGCACCTTCTTGTGGGAGGGACCTCTGCTGTGAGGGGGAAGCACTATACACCACGAGACCACCGATCCAGCACTTCCCAGTCGATGGACGTTTGCTGCACAGCTGTGCTACCTGCCGCAGCGCCCAATGCACCGAGCCTGTGCACCATAAGTAGTCACACACCGGCCGACATCAACACTGCAGTGCTGTGCTAGCTGCCGCACATGTGAAAAAACAGCATGATGCCATGTGCTGTTACAGTCCTACCCGAGCAACGTACAGCACGGCACAGCGGGCTGCAGTTCAGCTCGTCCAAGTCCAGCATGAGTTTGACCAGGAAACCCACCACAAAACATCGCATCACAAGGCACTCCTGCCGAATTTAAGGCTGGAGCCCCTCCGAACAATGCCATGTTGCTACATGTGTCGCAGCAGGCGGAAGCACAACTGCTAGCGCCCACAGCACGAAGCTGGTGCGGTGCTTCAGGAGGAGCACTATACGTCTGACAGCTCAGCAATGAAAACGTCGACGTCTACTGATACAAGGAGACTCCTGTACCGACTCGCTTACAGGAGGTGCGCCTCACTCTGCCATCCGCAAGGACGCCCCCTCCTCACGCTCGGCACTGAGTCCTGAACCAAACCCTACACTTCAAAACCGTTGCCATGTGTGACACCGGCAAACGGCCACGTGATGCATGCGCTACGCCCTGCGTACAGAGCAGAGCCGCCACGACTCCCTTTGCCACCCCTCGTACTCCCTCCTCGCAGCAAAGTCGAAGCGATCACAAAGGGCACACCAACATCAACACAGCTGTGACAGAGGCTTACCATACATGGCTGACCATATATAGCCTCAGGCGCCACTTGAAGATCGGGGCATGGCTGTACGGCAGCGCATTGCATGCCTATTCACTGCATGCCCCGCATGCTGCGCATGCTGTCATGACATGCCACACCATATGAAGGCAGAACATTGGCGCAAAATGAGGCCGTGCTGCAGCACTGCCATGCTGCGGCACTGGCGGCGCGGTGGTCCTCCGGGCAGCCTCGGGTATAGCGTCCGCAGGAACATGCCAAGCTAGCACAGCAGTGCACTATGTGCGTTGCCGCAGATGTCCTCAGACGGGACCCTTCACAGGCTTGGCGGCATCACAGCACTGGTCGGCAGCGTCACGTCGGCCTCTGCCCTGTCGGCAAAGCATGCCACAGCGCATGACAGCACACCAGCTCTCAAACCTTTGCACATGCTGTGAGCATCGCCCACTGGCGCTGTCCCTCTCCCAGAGCGTTTGGTGGGCCAAGGCTCAGGGCAGGGGCAGTTTCGTGATCTGACGGGGAAAACCCGCGGCAGACGTCCGTGCAGCATCCAGGAAAACTGCTCGGCCTACTCGCGCTGTTCGCAGCCGCCTGCATCGCGCGAAGCTGACTCACAATCTGCTTCCGATACAGCATGCTCACCCGAACTATTCCTTACGATAAACGAAGTTGCAAAAGTGTCTAGAGGTGGCGAGTTTGGCGTCATGCGTGCTGCAGAGGCAGTATGGCTGGCTGTGAAGACGCATGCAACTGCCTTCGCACCTCATTCATGCAAACTGCTGCGTCGGAGTTCGAAATCAACAGCGGCAGGTGGCTCCCGGCTCATGCACTGTATAGCACTGCGCACATTGGACGGACCTGCTCACAAAACACACATGCTAGGTTCACACAGACCAATTGTCAGCGCTATGTAGAACAGAGTTACAAACCATCCTACCAGTTGCCAAGCCCATGCAGGTGCAGCAGCGGCAGCTCTGGAAACGCCCAGCGTGCCTACCGCCCGAGAGTGTTTGTTTGAGATGCAACACAGCGAACACCCACGCTGCCGCAACCGGAAAGGCGCCACCACCACCACCAATTATGCACACATCATGCACAGAGTAAACAACACACAGCACACAGCATGTGGAGCCGTGAAACAGTGAGGTAGACCGTAACACGCACCACAGTCCTCCTCACTCTTGGAGCTTGCGCTGTGCGCTGGGCAGTCACGGTTTCCCTGAGGCATCGTCGCCGAGACGACTCGTACTGTCGCCGCGGTCGCGGAGCTCGCGGGTGTAGGCTTCAATCATGTAGGCTCCGGACTGGTTGGTGAAGAGGTGCTTCATGAGGAGGGCGCGGATGCGCATGCTGCAGGTGGTGAAGGTGAGCATGGCAAAGGCGAGGAGCTGGGCGGAGGAGAGGCGCGAGGCGAGGAAGCCGCGCCAGTAAAAGTCCGGCAGGCTGAAGAAGCAGTCGAAGAAGTCGTGGATGCTCTGCACCTCCAGCGTCGCCAGCAGCTCCATGCCAAACACGTGGAACGAGGCCTGCATGCAAACTCATAACTGCGTGGCGCGTGGCTGGAACGAGGCCTGCATGCGCATGCGGCTGTGTGCATGGTGAGCACAGGTGCGGATGTGTGCGTAGTTGGGTGCATGGTAAGAAGTGAAAGGCCTGGTCACTTGACACCGGGCGGGCATCTGGTGTCAGGTGGAACTCCGCCCCTGCATGCCAGCTGGGGTCTTACGGGGGTTTGGTGGCGGCAGGGGCGGAGCTGGCGGCACAGTGTGGAGCATGCTCCAACATACCGGCCTCGAGCACAGGTCGTTTAGAGGCCACATGCATGCGGCGGCGAGGTGAGTCACTCTGGTGGCAACACAGCCGACTCAACACGGCCTGAGCTCCCCACCAAGGACTGAGTCGGCTGCTCTGCCACGTGCACCACAGCTCTGCAGCTCCTCAAAGGTAACTCAGACTCACGCCGGCACTGCATGCATGTGCATGCATGTGTGATGTCCAACTTTTCGTCGCAGGCTGCCCGAGTGTCTGGGGGCGGGGCGGCACCTGGCGGCGCTTCTCCATCGGCCACAGCGCCTCCCACACCGCCGCCGCGCTCTCGCCCAGCGGCCGTTCGCGGGCGAGCGTCTCTGTGATCGCGGCCGCCAGCAGCGGGCTCTCGGTGAGCATGCGCGCGATGCTGTACCCCGTCGCTGGGTGCACCAGGTTGGCGGCTGCGCCAAACGCAGTCACCGCCTGGTCCCCCCGCGGCATCGGCCCGCCCACCGGAATGTACGAGTACTCCTCGTCCAGCACCTGCACACAGCCGTGCTGCGCTCACCATGCAGCACACAGCAAGCAGCACACAGCACGCAGCACACAGCATGCAGTACGCATCATACAGCACGGCACACGATCATGGCACTGCAGTGCACAGCACGCAGCACCCAGCATGCTGCCACAATCAGTGCCCCCACACACACTGCACACATGCTGCGCCTATTATGGCGACGCCGAAACGCGAGTGTGCCAGCCGGGTGACAAGGAACACGTTTGCAACAGCAACAAGTGGTCCAAACACAACACACGCGTGGGTTGGTGGCCATGCATGTCCGCAGTGGGGGGTCGTGCCATGCATAACAGCTCGCGCTTTAGCCAGCGCCACGCCGAACCCATCACAAGTGTGGTACAGCAAGCCAGACCCTCCACAAGTGTGCTGTGCATGCTGTGCGTGCTGCGCATGCTGTTCCTCGCACCTCTACGATTTCGATGCCCATCGCCCGGCACCGCCGCTCGAGGCGCTGCTTGAGCACGGAGAAGGGCAGCGTGGGGCGCGCCACGAGGCACGTCTCCTCAAGGAACACCTCGCCGTTCCCGAGCGGCATCGCGTAGAGAAAGCTCGGGGCCTCGCCGGCCGTGCCGTGACTCGCGTTCCAGTTGGGGTGCTTTGGCGAGTCCGCTGCGGCCCCATCGGCGCCCCGGCCGAACAGGATGCGCCCTGCGTTGTCCCACAACCCCGAGTGGAGCCGCCGGTAGTCCATGAACAGCATGGCCTCCGGGTCGTAGACGTCCTCGTAGTTTCGAACTCGCGCCTGGATGCCGTACGCGGTCTGTGCGGCGACGGGGGGCGCGCCGGATTCAAACGAGAGGAACTTGGCGGAAACGGCGCCGCCGGCGAGGGTGGCGAGGCGGGCCGAGATAGGGGGGGTGGCTGAGGTGTGCACGGCGGCAACGGCTGCGTCGGGGTCGGCATCGATGTCGGTTACGAGGGCCTTGGCGTGAGTTACGCCGGCAGCGGAGCAGCGCGAGAGGAGGTGGTGGCGCAGCGCGCTGCGGTCGACCCGGCCATACGCGCGCTCCAAGGTTTTCTGCATGCATGAGCAGAAATGTCTACAGGTCGAGCACGTATCGATCGTGTGCTAGTTGGGCCACACCGCGAGGGTATTCCTCTGACGGCCTGGCGCGACGGATCACCAGTGGATGCAGCACACTGTGGGCCTGGCGGGCAGGCGCACATATCTGAGCATCTTGCACACTCGATCTCCACATTGCCCATGCACAAGTTCGCCAGCAGCGCATCGTGATCTGGGTGGCACGCACAGCACGCACAGCACGCACAGCACGCACAGCACGCACAGCATGCGCAGCACCGCCGTTACTGTACATGACCATTGCATGGACCTGGTACGAGCCAGTGTGAGCATGTACGATTGCTGCGAATATGCACGGTGCACATTGAAACCCTGTGCCAGCGCTGGGATTGCATGAGGGCGCTCGGTTGGCATATAACTTGATATCAAGTCAACCTTCCGGCCGCAGAGGCGTGCTGAGGTGCCACGGCCATTGCCTGTGCTGCGTGGTGCGCCAACAATCGCCGCGTGGACGTGCGATCACACAACACAGCGGCTTCGATATGTCCTAGCGAGAAGAAAACAGAAAAGATACATGGTTGCCATGGTGGCTTTCGCTGTCCTACAGGCGCCTGCATGTGGAAAGGGGACGGTGGCGGACCTCCTGGTTGCCAAAGTAGCAAAGTGTGCGCTCCCAGGTGTAGTCCAGAACGTGTTCCAAACCAAGGGAGCGGAACTCGTCCACCCAAACGCCGTAGTTGTTGGTGAACTTGGACTCCGGACCCACAACGCATACAGACAGGCCGCGTTCAGCCAGGTCAGCGCTCAACGCAAGGCCGGCCGGGCCGCAGCCGGCGATGCAGACGTCCACAGTGGCTGTGGGGTCATGTGGCTGGAGGTACGACGCGATCGGTTTCTGCTCGTCTTCTGCTTTGGCTGCCTGCATAAAGACGCAATATCAGCTGTAGACAATTTAGTCCAGATGGCTGTGGCGGTGTTGAGGAGGGCGCGTTTGCGGGAAAACGACGCTCAGCGTGTCGAGGGCTGCGCGCGGACGACCAAACACAGTTGATCTTCCGAGTAACAAGTCATGCCCACAGACATATCATGATACGTACACTCAAGCTGCGTGCTAGCGCCTCGTGCAAGCATCAAGCAGTGGGTACCAAAGAGCTGGCCATTGTACACGTGTGTCAAACTGTACGCGAGGACTTGCACCTGGCACCAGAGATAGAACTGAGACTTGAATGCATTTCAACACGTATTGTGGCTTTATTCGGAGGTGCATAGACGTATCGCGCAATTGCATCTTCAGGTCTGACTCCAGCTGGAACAATGCAAGCCGAGCACGACAGAGCCGCGTACATCACGAAGGCCGACAACGTGAAAATAACAATTTGCGCCGTTCTTGAAACTCTCGAAGGACTGTGCCCAAGTAGACTCCCGCAGGCTTCAGCATGGAGTGCATGTAGCCGCTCCTTGTGCTTCCATATAACACAAAAGGTACCGGTACGTCCAAGACAGTCAAGAGATGAAGTATGAACTTGTACAGCAGCCCCAGGACAAAAGCGGCTCAGCTTCCCTGTTATAGTGCCGGGCACCCGTTCGATCCGGACACCACTCACGCACCAGCAGACGAAGGCACACCTGGAACTCCACGAAGTCCCGTTCATGATCTCCTTCTCTGACAAACTGATCGGTGTTGTTCGATGATAACGGCGAGGGAGCAACGGCGTTGCTAGCTGTAGCTGTACGAGGATAGGACACACTCCGCCTGCTTTCCAGACGCGGGCAGGACAGCCCTGCAGCGAAATCTCCTCTTTTCAACATCTTGAAGGGCAGAGTATGCTCAAGGAACGCTGCACACGGTGGTGTGCATAGTCCTCGGGAGTGTGATCCTCCTGCGAATCTGAACCCGCGTAACTGTCTGACAGTACCACCTCAGGTTGCACGTGTTCTAAGCCAGGCAATCAACGCAACGTGCACAGCTGTAAATATCCCAGCGGTCCTGTAGCGGCGCCGCTACCTGTGCGTGCTTTTTCGCAGAATTCAAAGCGGCGCATCTACAGGTGGCGAGGTGCTTTTTCTGAATCACATCGGCCACGCGCAGACGGCGAGGGCGGCTTCAGACATTCGATATTGACACTGCTGATATAGCAAACGCCGAAGGCATCGTCTTGTGAGGCTATCAGTGCAGCAAGATAGTCGTGCTAATGGAGTCCACCTGGTGACATCGTTGGTGTGCATGCGCATGTTGTCCGTGGCCTCTTCGCTGGATTCGCAGACGATGCAACGCAGTAACAACTCATTTCGGTAGAATATACCTGAGCTAGAAAGCGCTGCTGTTTGGTGGAGACGGAGAGCATTGGCATTACTGCCCGCGTCCTCCTTCTGGGCAAGTTCTGTGAAGCTTCGTGAACAGCGGTGCACATGCCACATGCTTCATTTACCGAAATGCCATCGAGCTTTCGACGAGCGGCAGCTGAAGCATCGCTCGTTTTCAGCGAAGACATGTACAGTCGAGCGCCATTTAGTTCGACCCCCAGGTGCGGCTTGACGGCTTGACAAACAGTTGATCACCACAAACTGTCCATCACCAACAAGTTATATGCGGCTTTCATCTTCTGAAATATTGAGTAGCGGCAGCTGTGTGCACAATTACCGAATCTACATTCCGCCCGGTGTCATATGTCCACTCCACATCCAAGCGCGCACAGCTCTCGCCGTGTATGCCGATACGTTCATAACAGGTAAATCCAGAAATTGATCATTTACCCGACTCTTGTCGCCACAAGTTGAGGATGTGTGCGCTGTGAAATACTTGTGCCTACCTGACCAGGCCGGCCTCTGCATCCACAGGTGACAAGGTCTCTGTAAAACGTGAGAATCCCGGTATGACGCCCATTATTAGCCAGGGACGCCCATTATTAGCCAGGGACAAGGTGGTGGGTCTTTGTTTTGCACAGGGAACTCCGCTTCTTGCATTGACGTAAAAGGGGACAAACCTGTGTGTCAATGATATCAGCTGGCTAGCTTGGAGATAATCTGGCGCCGGCAGGGGAACACTGTCTGGACTCACACGTTATCAGCAGGCCATTCGTTGCCGACATCAGCAACTGACCTCACCAGAAACTCCTGCCACGTGCTATCAAGTGCCGGATCTGCAACCCACATGCCAGGTTCGTCTGCACACACACTACCACCGCTGTACCCACCACAGTTGCATGCTGTGCACGCAGGCAGCCCACATGAGTGTTGGCCGAATGCGTAGCTTTGCGAATTCTGCGTGTATGGAACGCGATAATTTTAGAATACGCTGATTTCAACTCGATTGCATGGCGGCGCGCAGCTACAGAGGAAACTCGAACTCGGGCACCGTTACAGCCCTGTACTGCCACCTGATTGACCCCGTCGCACAACTCCATGTAGTTCCGGCCTCACAAGAGATGCATGTACGCAGCGCTGTCCCTGGTTGCTGTCGCTGCAGCCCTCCCGGGCTCCCTGTGCGAGCCCGACCGCACGACGCAATCTGCAGATAGGGCTCGCCCAAGCCCCATCTGCTGCGTCGGCAGCATGCGCAGCCCACAGTCTGCGCCAGCTGCCGCAGCTGCAGCGCGGCTCCCGTGGCAGTGGCCATGGTGTGGTGTGGTGACAGCTTGCGTCTGCCGCGGGTCTATGTCCTCTGTGCGTCCGAGCCTGTGGCTGTGGCTGCGGTGTGGCTGCATGTTTGGGCCCTGCTGCGTGCTTGATTGTCGGAGGGGTGCTTGCGGGTCGGGTGTGCTGTTGTGCCTGCTGCGGTGGTGCATGTTGTTCCGTGTTGTTCGTTCGTCCGCCCCTGTTCGCAGGAGTGCTGTGGCTGATGCCCGTTTGGGGCTGCAATTGGCTTGATGCTCGATCCTCCTCAATTGTTTTTGCACATTCACATGCATGCACGCACGGCACTGACATTCCACACCTGGCATACATCTACACCTGCTGGGCCTAGCTGGGGTGGGTGTATCCACCCTGGGTCTAAGGTGTGTGTATGAGCTGTAATGCATGGCTCGTATACCTCACACGCAGCACAGGCGCCCAACATGCTGTCATGAATACCAACCACAGAAATAATCTACAGTGATCTGGACCGGCAGCACCGACTGTGGTCTGTGTACATACTGATTTTGTGCCACAGGCTGCGCCTTGCGCTGCATGAATGTCCGGCTTGAGTATTGTTCATCATGATGTGGTCAGGCATGCAGTGCACTCCATTGGAATGGCGTACCCGGTGGTAATGCTGCTGCCTGTCACACAGCGCTGCGCGCGTGCATGCAATGTGCAGTGCATGCAATGTGCAGTGCATGCATGGCCACGTCCAACAGCGATGTACTCGGTCCTTCATCACAGTGGCGACTGTTTTGGCATCTGGTATCACACCACGTGGGCTCTTGTTACATAGTGTCATACCACACCTTCTGTATATCACTAGTCGGCTGTTTTTCAGCTCATTTAGATGCCCCGCTGCTCGAGTTTGCAGCACGGTTGCCGATGGCTTTAAATTTGTTTGGTATTCTTGAGCGACCAACCATGGACAGGTGGTCCCACCCTTGCTGTTACTGCACATGCAACGATGCCGGCTGCATTCTTTGTCTGTGCGGTTCGTGTCAACGCGTAGCGGGCCGTGCTGCCAGTGCCTGTGGTGCCTGTGGTGCCTGCTAGTGCCTGTGGTAGTTTGTTTTGTTACATGCTGTCTTCCCTCGGTGCTGCTGGGGCTATTGCTATCGCAGCGTATCATACGTGCGCCGTCTAAGAAGCATCTGATTGCAGGGGCTGGTTAGCAATCGTGCTGCTGGGGAGCATCCCCGCTTGAGCTGTTGCTGGCAGTCTGATGCAGCAGGCACCTGTCCGTATCCCACCGGTTGAAAGCCAGCCTGAGGACATACCGCCCAGCCGTCCAGCACAGCCCCTGCTGACACGCAACGACCCCATGAATACGACACCACTGTGAGCCAGTGCCGATGAGGACACCAGGAGGCTGTGGGGAAGGATGAGCCTGTCGTCAGCGGAGCACATGGCACTGCACCGACCACCATGATAACTGACCAGCAGGTAGGTCCCTGTATGCCTGAAGCTATACAGATGCGGTATATCAATCAGCAGTATATCACAATGTCTGCTGTGGCCATCACAAAGTTGCCGTGTCGTGCGCTGCCATGCGAGAGGATGGAATTACGCACTGTCTTGGTGCCATGAAGGCGGTGTCACTACAACTGCATGCAGACATTCTTGATGCTTGTTGTTATCGGCCGCTGTGGCTGGGCCCTATCTCAGTGCAACACATGACCATGCAGGTGGGCAGTAGGAGGATGCCAGCAGCCGTGCTGCCCCAGCTGTGCGACCCCTGCCGTGCGGTAGAAGCCGTGTGGCAGCTGTGGAGCAGCAGCAGCCGGGCAGCAGCAGCCATGTGGCAACAGCCGAGCGGCCACAGATGTGGGACAGCAGCCAGGCGGCATCAGCCGTGTGTCAGCAGCCGAGCGGCCTGCCCCGTGTGTCAGCAGCCGAGCGGCCTGCCCCGTGTGGCAGCAGCTGAGCGGCCTGAGCTGTGGGGCACTGGCAGGGGCAGCAGACGTGCGGCAGCAGCCACGAGGCACCAGCCACACGGCAGCAGCCGTGCGGCAGCCAAACGGCCTCAGCTGTGGGGCACTGGCCGTGCGGCACTAGACGGCCTTGCCGGTGTGGCGGTGGTCGCTGATCCAGATCGGGGCACCTTTGAAATGGCTGCTGTGGCTGCAACAGCTTATGTGGGTGCTTCCTACTAGAGTCGCCAGATGATAGGAGCAGGGAGGGCATGTGGCACCCGGGTGGTGTGAACTGAGAGCATGGGGTGTTCCCTAGAGAGAGTGTCTGTGGGAGGATGGCTCCCACGAGGCTGGTGAGTCAAGTGGGAGCCGCGGAGGATATGTATGGGATATCATATGATGGGACGTTTGAAGGATTCTAGTGTGGTGCACTAGGCGGCAAAAGGACTGAGAAGGGGTTGTCACAGGGACGTTTCCAGGAGCTGTATGTGGGCCCCAATACGATGTGATCCTTGAATAGTCATGATGAGTCCTTTTGCAGTCCTTCCGTGGTCCCATGTAGCCCGGAGCCATTGGTCCTTACTGTGTCCCTTGTGTGTCCCTGCGACCATCGAGGGATGTTGACTGGCTCCTCTATAACTCCTTTTTTTAGCTGGTGTCCTCTTGACATCCTTGCCGACTCCTTCCATGTTCATGCTGTGTTCCCGGTGGCATCCCGCCTGGTGCCCTACACATCCTCCTAATGTCCTTTCCACCTCATTGGGAGTCGGTGACTTGTAGAATGATTCAAAAAGGACGAGCACGACACTCACTCCCACTCCCGGGTCCTTATTCACTCCTTTACAGATCCCCGGTGAGTCCCGCCTTTGCCCTAATGGCGTCCTTCTCGACATCCCTGGCGGGCTGCCACCATCCTTGCAGAGGTAGGCTCCACAAGGTGGTAGAATTCGAACACAGAAGCAGGTAAGCATTGCAATGCATCAAACACGTGTGCTATGGCTGATTGTCGTACAAAATATGAAAACCAAAACAGCCTCAGATTTCGCTAGCTGCAGTGTCCTCGAAACTTTCTCTCACTCATGCATCGCTGTAGTTGTCAGAGCAGTGCGCATGTGTGGATGTGCACGCCTGCACGCATGTGGTCAACGTATACAGCGAGTGCCCATCAATGCTATTACTGCACGAAGTGAATACTGTGCACACGCACGAACATGACCCAGGGCCCAGGTTGCTCTATGGACCCACTATGGACTCATGCGCCGGTTGGCTCTGGTTCCGTGTGTTCCCTTGCAATCTTTTGGACCCACCCTGTTTGTACAGCTGCAGGGGCTATGAGCTTGGTATTCAACACCGTACCAGCCGTAGCGTGCATGGCGGTGTTTCACTGCGAGGGCTCGACAGAGTCAAAGTCGGCCTTACTCAGCGCCCACGTGGCACGCTCACCCCTGGGCACGAGCACGTCGTGTGCAAGATTGTGCCATGGTGCGGGCTGCCGTTTTGGCCCTTGCTGCTTCAGGAATTCCTCCCGCTGTACAACACCTTCTTCTGAGAGAAAACCCCAGAGCGAGGCAGATGCACAACACGCGTCGAAACGGACTTGTTCTCATTAGATAAAAACTCGTCTTTTGCACCGCTGTCCTGACTGGCCACAGATCTGCTGCGGAGCACCAGGACACAATACATGGGCCTCATGCGATGCAATGCATCAACACTGTGCAATTTTACCAGCAACATCCACTTCTATCGCTCCGCTCAACACTTGCGCAGCACATATCCTCTAGAGTGTCGACACTCAGCTACGCGCGTAGCTGCTGAGCCTGCCTAACAGCACCCTTGCTTCAAGTTGGCGCTCCATTGCTTCCGCATCCACCTTTGCACAGCCCTGAAAAGTCGATGAGGCTCTCCAAGCTAGTTATGCTTCTGTGTGCTGGAGTCGGGAGCGTGCTCCTGGAGGGCAGCGGCATGCCGCAGGTGACCGCACGGGGACTGCCGGACAAGAGCGCCAGTGGCGCGGGCTGCTTCTCCATATGCTCGAAGGCCGAGGGCAACGCCAGCCAGTTCTTCCGGTGCTACGTTGGCTGCAAAGGCAACAGTGCTGATGCCGCTTTCAGCGCTCACCGGCGTGCATTGCTCAAAGAGGTCGACGTCAAGATGTGCCCGACGCAGTGTGCTATCCGTAAAGACTATGAATTCGACCCAAAAAAAAAAACAAACCAATCA